>DWLI01003609.1:0-11647 GCA_018249915.1 Cecropterus dorantes dorantes
CAGGGCGCCAAAATTGAATATGCCGGTTAGGGCTTCCAAAAGTATGGCAATCACATATTCGTAATTAGCGATTTTATTAATCTTAAAAGCTATATTTATTTGTATATTTTATAGGTTTATATTTTCAAATCATCATTTAAGAATTCGTCATAACTGTAACAACATTTTTCTACTAACATATTTTTTACTTTTCAATACATATGTGATCTTTTTTATTTCTTTCAATTGGCCATAACACGAAATATTCATAATACATACATACATCAAATACACACATGATTGATATTTTTGGTCTAGAAGTATGATAATGTGTTAGTATTTTTCAAGAACAGTAACATTGGACGCGGAACTAATATTTCACATTCTATCGGCGCCCACGGTCGGTGTGAGCATGAAGTAATGATTACGTGGTACGAAGTAAATCATGCTTTATTTAATAAACATTCTTATAATATTACTGTTGGGTGTGTCTCATTTTTTACGGTCTTCGCAGTAACGCATTTAATATCAGGCTGTGGAGGCAGGAGACTAGGGCGACTGATTATAGGAGCCGCTCCTAAATACATATGTATAATGCTAGTCGTAATCTTTGTCGCTAGTCGTTTTTTTTTCGTCTACCAATTTCTATGATTAAGATCTAGTGATCTTTTTTTTAGCTGACTTAAATTCGCAAAGGACGGCGGTGAATTTCCGTCATGCCACTAGACTAGGGGTCGGTAGCCTTTTGAGTCGGAAGAGTTGAAATTTAAAACTTCACGTGATAACGTTTTATAAATCGATGAACACCGGCTGAAATATTGTAACGTTTCGCCTGAGCATGCAAGCGAAATCGTGGCAAAAATATTTGTATTAACGAGTGTAAATAAATGTAAATTATCGTAAAATAACAATTTTCAAATTAATTCATTTTTGTATTATTCAAAATAATGATAATTCACTAATAATGATTCAATTTCATTCGTATAATAGGTATAAAATTCATCAATGTTTCTTTATGATGTTATCTCGTTAAACTTGCGTTAATCGACTTTACAGATAACGCATAAAGAACCGCAGCTTCCAACCAAAGAGCCCCATGTGGCTCGAGGTTGCCGACTCCTGCACTAGGAGGCTAATGTGTAAATTTGCCGCAGGGTCTATGTACATATATAAGTGTGTATGCTGGATTCATATTAAATACCTAATTATAATTTACAATTTTAAAAATATTTTTAATCCTATGTTTTGTTGTCAATTGTAAATATTGATTTATGTTAAAATGTGAATATTACAAGAGAGTAAATTAGAAATGGGAACAAACATTATGAATCAAACCTATATTTGCCTAGAAAAATAACTTTTGGTTGAAGTGTATCTATTTGTAAGCGGTAACTACCGGTTTATATGGAGGGTTTTTACTGCAGCTGATCATAGATACGATGCCACTCCTGATCACTATGATGGTCACTTCCTATAAACTCGTAATTCAGCCGGCGCCATGCCATTTCAACAAACCGCAAGAACTGCTTCGTGCTAGAAATAGATTTACGTTGAACTTAATTAAAAAAAAAAAAACTGAAATTAAAGTAATTAAATTTAAATTGAATGTATTGTATGTGGTATTAATAATAATTAATAACAACTTTCCAAGGTGCTAGAACCATTGTAGTTTTACCGGGGAGGTACCACCCACAAACACCAATTTCTAGCGTGAAGCAATTCTTACATTTCAGTGGAACGGTGTGGTTGCCGGCTCACTTATATATGAGGCGATCATCCTAGTCCTCAGAATTAGCAACGCATCTGTGATCGACCTCAGATAGAACCCCTGTTCTAAATGAAGTTGCATAAAGATGTCCACGGGCGGCAGTAGCCACTTTCTATCTGGGGGACTGCATGCTAATTTGCTATTAGATAAAATAAAAGTCAGAAAAACGAAACTATTTTATATAAAGCTTAACAATGGTTTAAAATTTATATACACGGGGCGAAATTAGTAACAATCGTAATCGAAGCACATACGTATGAAATGCAGTTAAACGAAAATAGGAGTCGCATCTGAATTAAAAATAATAATTAGCCAACCGCTGTATCTGGATCGGTAACCAAATCAAATGTAGCGTTGATACGTTGCTCGAACGTCCTATTATTAGCGTGTTTGATGGAATCCAACATTAAATATTCAGGAAACCGTAAACGAGATTGACACACAGTTTTGTTTCGTCTTGTCATAGATTAAGAGGGCAAATCAAAATGTCGTAAATTTCAAGCAACCGAGAATAGATCACGCCCGCCGCCGTCGCATATGAGTGTTGTTATAATAGAATGCTTTAGAGGCGCGTAAAACAATAATTAATTTGGAAAGAAGAGTGTTGGCACTTATCCATTTAAAATTCCGGCAGCTTTTCGCTTTTCCGAAAACTGATACTTGCTAGACTGTTTGCGGCGTGGAATATTACTACAGTCTATTTCTTTTATTAGCAATTTAGTCTAATTTCTTGACTACGATTTGGCATACTTTTTAGGAACTTGTGAAGCATAAGAAACTCAAAAGTATGAAATAGAAGATACCACCAACAATGTATTATAAAAGATCGTTATCTATTATACTAAAGTCTAACATGAATAAACTTTATCTAACGATTTGTCTTAATTATCCATTCGTATTAAATGTACGTATCAAAACGTCTTCTATGAAAATGAAGCAGCAAACGAACATGTTGTCTATGATAAGTGGCCACTCTAATCAACTCTACGTATGCTAAGTAAGAAGTAAGTTGGAAAGGTTCAAGGAAATGTAGCATTTCATAGGAAACACCTTTAAACCAGAAACCTTTAAACCAGAAAACATGAGCATTTAACACCGCTGCAAACAAAAAACATGTACGATGAGTTGTGATGGTGGTCTAAGAGTCAAACCAGTGTTCTACCGCTTTTAATCGCTTCAGCATTTTCCATTTTACAGCTGGACAGAGAATTCTATTGAAATATCCGTGTAGTTGCGGGATCAGAATACAGCTACGGTATCTCCTGCTTGGAGTAAGTGAGGTCTAAAGGGGAACTTCAAGGGTTGTGGGCAACAAACGTGGGAGCTGAAACCGTCTAGCCAAGCAACCTCGGGAAGGACGGCGGTATGTGTGGTCGCATACCGTCCTAAAGAACAAACGATGCAGTGAGCCCGGCAGCTCATCTAGGGCAACGACTCAGAGTCGGAGTCCTCTTCGCAGTGCGGAGGACGACCCCCCTCCCGAGGATGGGGGTGTAAGTGTAAGGTAAAAATCTCACATAACCCGCGTTGTTCCAATGGCGTCGGGTATCTTTTGAAGGTTTCTCCCTCGTAACAAAAAATGGTAATAAACTGGTATGCTGTTATGAATTCATTTTTAATTTCATTTTGTAAATGCAACTATGAAGATTTTATGATATTTTACTGAGTATTTCTCTGTATACGGATGTATAGAAAAAGGGTACGGGTTAGCAACAAGGATGGACATTATAAATTATTTACAAAAAAAGAAATCACGAGTACATATAACCTATGTGGTTATATGTATTCGTATTTACTGTATAGGTAACATATTATGTTACGGTAACAAACCCGGCTCTTGTCAGTCGTAAAGTTACTGCTAAACTAAACGCATGTAAAAGTTGTAGTACACAACTCTTATACGATTATAAATAAATTTACTTCATTTTTATCCGATTCTCCTCCTTGCACCGTGTGCATTGTCGCCCTCGAATTCTGTACCTATCCCAGTATTCTTACATTAACATATTAATTGGACATTGTAGGATTGCGAGGCTGTAAGCCGCTTTACTCTGGACGATACTCGTGTGAGATTGGTGCTGTAACGGACTTGTTTCACCGACACTCAATATTTTATTGAGTGTCGGTGATCTAATTAACTTTATTGATTACTTGCCTGCAACTATTTAGCTAATAAAAGGTAAAAGGTATATAAAGGTAAACGTCTATCATTATTCAGGCATGTACGTAATAAGAGCTTCTTTGCGTCTGAATTCAAATATCTTAAATCTTAGAAATTTCGAAAGTTTAGATTGATTTTCTTTCTATTTTAAAAATACGCAGCAGGAAACGTCCTAAGGTCGTCCAATTTTTAAAGGAGCGATGCTAGGTATATTATTAAAAGTGGCTTTAAAAAAAAGAAGTCTTTAATCGTAATTAATCAGTACTTTTTATAGCTTGGCGTTCTCTAGTTCGCGATCCGACAAGTACAAATAGGTTACAGGGATCTAAGCGAGATATATGAATTCTAATGCACTTGGAATGTGCTCAAACTGGTTATGCAAAATTAGAGAGAACTTATAAACTATTTAAAATAATTTAATATTTTGGTAATTTTCCTTAAATAAATATGCGAGTAAATGTTTAAAAGTTAATTTGCGACAACGAAAAAACATACACACTTTTTTTTCTGTTTGCTCTAATGTGAAACTTTGATTTTTCTTGAAATTTCTTCTCTTCAAAAACACACATTCAAGTGTAAAGTACCTACTTGATTTGTAACATGAAATATAGATAATTCCCGTTTTCGTAAATCATAGACAGCGATAATAATGTGTACCTCCCTCAGTTAAACGGCACCTACGAGTCTATTGTGTTGGCAGACGTCACTACGAAGTCTGCGACAGTTGGTGAACAATAATAGCAGTGGGAACGAAACTATTTAGCGGAGTTTGCTCCGTCAATAGCGAGCGCCACCTTCACGGGAAGGCATAATTCATTTAAGAGTTAGCTTCGCGAAGTCTGTGTTTGAGAATCTCTGGGGTGTTCGCGCCTTGCTCTTTGTAAGTGCTCATTTGTTTTGCTTTGATTAGGGCTTGAGATTCGAGTGATTTCCGGTCTTATTCATCAATTCAAACACTGTTTAAATGAAAGAAACATAATAGAGCGTTGTGAAATTTTCAAAAATAAATACGTTTGTGCGGGTTTTCATATGGCATATTTCATTTAAATCTCCGATGTTTTTTGAAAACATGTTTTAAGTACTCTTTCCAGGTACGATTATTATGATTATCGTGCATACACTATTGCTGTGAGGCAGAGGCTGTGTGTGTTCCTTCGTATTAATTACGTAGAATATATCAACACGTTTCTAAGAGCAGAGTCGAGAGGTGTTTTGTATTGTTTCAGCTTTCGTTTGCTTTGAAGAGTGTGGCGCTTGAATACGTTTACACGATCTATTAAATCCTAGAGGTAGCAACGTATTTGTCGCTGCTTTCCATTAGAATTTCAATCATATATTAGAATATTTATAGATGTTCATTGGTGGGAGAGACTGCGTATCAAGTGTTGTCTGTCAAAAAACTCTTCGATAGTTAAAAGGGTGAATCATTTTACAGACTGGTAGAAATGTATTGCGTGTAATGGCTTCACAACAAAGCCATAGTTGCGACTAGGGCACAGTAAGCCCACTCCGACGTTCACTTAATTACGTAGATTACAAGTTGACATTTTCGTTGGCTGCGATTTAAACTTGACTGGCAGGATTACACATATCCATTGCAGGGAATTAGACTTCATCGAGTTAAAGCACCTGCTATCCGTAGATAAATGTTACTGGTTTGATAATGTAATAATTTGAATAGAGTTTATGATTTTAGACTAATATTATCACGGATTTGATACATTTTAATATGTTACGGTTTATGTGAAATAATGAAAAGTTCGCCGCGTAAGGATACAGTTAGTGTTGTGTGTCGCGATATGGAACCTAAAAAAGAAAAACGAACTAGACATATGGTAGATAGATTTATCTACCACTAGTGCCTGTCAACGGTTCCTCTCCGCCACCGCAGTTTCGCCGTGACCACGATCCATGTAACTGGCTCGAAATACCGGCTAAAAGAAATTCAAAAACCACATATCGTGAGTACCCATAACATATTGACATAAATTGAATAGAATTACTATTTTGTTTTTAGGATATATTTTCCATATAACCTTTGTTATTGTTAAAATTTGCTTGAAGTTTTAACTATGTTTATTCTTTTTTTTAGTATACAACTTTACGGTAGATTATTTTCTACATATAAAAAAGTGAAATGAAAGTAAAAAAATAATGTTTGGAAATAAACTTAAACTTTTTTTAAAATATTATCTTTGTTAACTAAACTTGGTTTATCTATTGGGTATTTTCTACAAACAAAATATAATGAGTAAAAAAAATCGACTTTTTATTATTATTGGCTTCAGCGTCAAAAATACATACTATTACTATTGCTATTGGAATATTTTTTTTACTTAGTTCAAGAACAAAATTAACGAATTATGATGCTATCTGTAATATATTCGTAACAATATCGTGGGTTGTATGCAATGTTACACACCTTCCTATACACGACATTGGGTTATTAGGTGAACGATAGTGCACGTCGGCGACCGTCGCTGACGGTTGCTGACAATCGCTGATGATGCGATGAGGGGCCTGAACATTCGACGATATTTAGCAACCGTGGTAGATCGTCTGTCGCCGACGACAGTCATCGACGGGTCGATCGTGCGTGACAGTAGTCGATATAAACTTTCGTTCCTGTACAAACTCCCTTACCTACATTAATAACACGTAAAAGTTAGTACGTATTCCGTTCCCTACAAAGGACTGTCACGGACGAATATTAATCAAAGTCAGCAGACAACGCACAAGAACATGTCAGTGCTTTTTAATTATAACGTACTAATGATCATTTTTCATTCTTAATTGCCATTTACACACGGTGTGTTTACATTCTGGATAATCACCATTATTAAGTAAACAATTCTAGCGAGGTATGCTCATACATGCTCATTTTGTGACCTGAATTTAGCATTATTAATGTTACAGTTAAACGTGTTACCTTAGTAGTTAAGCATGTATGACTGCGCATAGAATTTATGGGATATATGTATCCCAAGTTAAGTCTTGTAAAATGTTATTGTCTTTCTAAAAGTCCAATAAATACGTTATCAGTAATATAACATCTTTTTATTTCTTGCTATGTTAAATATTTGGCATCTAGCAATGCAAAAACAATTTACTTTTTACAGATAAACAACAAATTTCTTATCTTTACTTTTAAATAAAGTGTAAATAGTGATTATGAATAAAATACACCCATGTTGAATAAAAAGTCAGTTTTTTTATAAATCAAATACACTGTAGTTTTATTTACTTCTATATATAAAACATGCCTTTGTAACGTAGTTTCAAAACAGCAATAAAATGGTTCGGTTGTTCGCCGCGTTGATTTTCATACATGAATATTCGGTGTTTGGCATTCGCAGAGCGGCGTCTAAACCGAGAGTGCAATAAAACTAAGCACACGACAATCCGCTGAACAATAAAACTGGATGAGGCTGTGTGTAAAGTTGCCGAGATCTGTTTACAGGGCTGAGTTCAGTGCTACATGCTTCATTTATGAGTTAGGTAAACAATTAAATGTCATTATTTTACTTATCTCAATGGCACGTAATGGTTGTATATTTTAAGAATGTAGAGTGCCACATCTATTTCTGTCGTTAATCTGTTATTGCGTTTCTTAGGAAAGATGTTGATACCACTTGTCTTATATCCGAAGCACCTATTTTAGTTCTAGGGAATCATTTATTATTGGCTGACGATAGATACGAGTTCAATGCTATCTGGGGTTGATAACATTTGATAACGGCCACTACTTAAGGGAGGTCCATGCAGTGGCCGTTTAAAATTAGATGAACTGCATTTACTACTTATTCTTTTAGAAAAAACCATTACTAAGATTGTAGGAGTGTATGATTATAGAATGACCAAACCTATATTTTCAAATCGTTTTATTCAAACTTTCCGTAAAATTTTGCCTATGCTCTCAAATTACACATACAGGTGACTGGTTGACAAGGTGATGACAAGGCTTTAATCCTCGGGAGTACCAACGCATCTGTGGTCGACTTCAGATAGTACTGTTCTATATGAAGTTGTCGATAGATGTCAATGGGCGTCAGTGACCTCTTACCAATGAATCTGAGAAAAAGGCTTGCGACAGAATCAATGTACAATAACAACTGGAAATGATGGCTTGACTTACCTGCCAAAACATGCACATTGTTGTCATTGATGTCGCCTAACTTAAACAATGTTTTGTACAGGTGAAATGATAGAAAGCTCAGAATGCGGCTCTGGTGTGACGTCACTTCGCTTTCATATCACGAGCCTAAGCCCTGCTTAGACACCCGACGCGCCGGGACAGAGAACGTTTTACCGTGCTTCTTGTGTTGTTACGTGTTATCGATATTTATCTGTACGATAAACTCTAAGCCGTTATTTATTTTAGTATGTCTATTTATATATTTCTATATCATATTATATTTTTCGTAATGAAACAAGGTTGTGTTGCTTCAAATTGCGTTAAAATAGATCTTTCAAACAATCACTCCTTAATTACAAATGCTGCGTGCATTTCAAATTAAATTAATATAAAATTGACTTATGTGGTTTCATTTCATAGTCTTCAGTATTGTATTCAATTCCAAATTAGTGGACTTATTCGTATGTCCAATGAGAATTAAAATTACACGCCTCTAATTATTTTCTGATATAATTTCTATATCATAATATCATTTACATATATCAGCACTCATTATTTGTGTTGCAGTTGTAAGACAAATACAAATATTGATGTCAAGGCAGTCGAATTGTAAAGAAGAATTATAGTAAGAAATACGAGTCTCTAATGATTTTTTTAAATATGTTACATTAAGAATGTATATGTATATTTGTGTCAAAGTACCAATTTGATGAAAAATAGATGTCGATAAATTACGCTTAGTATCGATACTGTGATGTGAGCGGCGGCACTAGAACAAGACCACCTGACACCATTATGCTATTATAATATTTTGCTACTTTGCCTGCTGATGTTTTCTTGACGACGCAGTGAATACCAAATTCAAGCGGCATCCCTCCATAGCGCGGGTTTGATTCCGCTTCAAACTTTATTGACAATTGTATTCGTATTTTATATTGGTTTTGTAATGCAATTTATTATAGTATAGCTTTTGGATTTGGAATTATACTTATACTAGTATATGGTTTTGTATGTAAGGATTTAGTTTACTACTGAAATTTTAAACGATGTTAGGTTAGGTTAGGTTAGTATGTAGTTCACGTAAGGGTAGGTGGTCATTGATGCTCGTGAAAATTTACTACAATATATCATACTACAAACCAGGATACATCAGAGCTTATATTACTACAATTATTGTAATTAGTACCTGCAGAGTCGAAGAACAAAAGATTCTACCACTATTAGATATAAATGTAATTCATAATATCTGAATGCATATCATTGGTACATATAAGTATTATATACGAGTAGACACGAACATACAGTTGGTAATCTTTTAAAATAGGAATTTTATAAAGTTTATAAAGAATAGGAATTTTACTATTAAAGTATAATATGAAATGATTAAGGTAATTTATAATTTACCGTGTTGATTTGTAAAATCTTTGTTGGATATATTTTCTATTTTTATTAAGTTAATCAAATTGGCCTTAGAATCATATTGCATTATTAAGTTACAAAAATTGGATTTCGAGATATAACGAAACTAAATCGCGCATGTTCTAATTGTGTAAAATGGATTAAATTGTCTCAAAGGCTCAATTTGTAATACTGAAACTTTGTATCAACATTCGTATAAATTCCTGGCATTCGAAATATGAATGCGGGACATTTATTTTTTATTGTGGGGTTCGAAAGTAGTGGGTTTTGTTTAAAATTGCGTTTTTATATTTGGAACGCGATTCGCAACCGACATGGCGCGTGACAAATACGCGTGCCGCCCTCATGAATGACAATTGAAGAGATGTTTTTGTAAAGACGGACCGATTTTTATTTTTATGGAAAAGAAATTGTGCCCATAAAATGGCGATGAAATGATCTGTCATTTCTCACTGTCAACAAGATGAGATTTTATGGGGCAATTGTACGAAAGTGATAAAGGTGTTTTATAATGTTGGGGATACGGGCCAATTTTGGTGCAAATTTTTCTTTATAAAAACAATCTAAGACATTAGTAGTAAAGAACATTTACTTTAAAATTTGTCTCTCTAAAGAATACTCATATTCTACATAAAATTCAAATGTTGTTAACATATACTATGTTGTTAATGTAACATTGTATTTTCTGTAGTTAATAGGTATCTACGTTCAAATCCGGTGGTAGTATAAAAAATATTGTAATTGACAATTTGTAAATATCTCCGTAAGTCTAAAGAAAATAAAGACATATTACTATATATTTTAGTATATTTTATTAATTTTAGTATACATTATACTAGCTAACCCGGCGAACTTCGTATATAACATAACATCACATGCAAACCTCTAAAATTGTTAATGTTTCTCTACTATATTATGCATGTATTATACATATAAACCTTCCTCTTGAAATATTGTATCTACTAAAATAAACTGCATTTAAGTTCGTTGCGTAGTTTTCAAGATAAATGCACATCCCTATGGAGCATGTCCCTATGGACAGACAGACAGCGGAAAGCGACTTTGTTTTATACTATGTAGTGATTATATTATTATTATTGAACGGATTAAGCATGTTTAAAATTATTGTAAGGCAAAAAGTACAAAACCTAACCTAGCGTAGTTACAGAGTCGAGATTTTTTGACACTTTGTATTAACATTTTTTTTTTAATATTAATAAAATAGTAGTAATAATTAGTTTTATTAATATGTAACTAACATATAATACATAATTTAAAGATCTTTTTTGAGAATCTAGTTACTATTGAATACGATCGCAACGTATATTATATATTCGTAGCTATTTTATTTTAATTAGATTCGTTCAAATTAGATTTGATTTGAGTAGTATGTGAAGTGAGGTCTAGAGGTGCATTGAGCCAATGCACAATGCCGGCGGATTACAGCTATTTCAGGAATGCGCTCATATGAAGCTGGCTTTGCCAGGGATAATCGCAAGCACAATAGCTTCATACATTATATTTTATACAATAAAATCCATACAAAACCTTAAATTACATCTAACCAAATAGATTATTGCCAGACATTTCTGGTGCAGTTTGTTAAGTCTATTTTAATATACCTATTTTAATCATATAGATGACCCGCGTTGAGGAGCGGTCAAAATACCGGTCGGACACGCAGTGAGATCAGGGTTTGATCACCGGCCAGACAGACATCTGAATGATGAATTTCTGTCTGGGTCTGGGTGTTTGTGTATTTGTCTTTGTTGTATCTATGACGTCCACTATACAGGATAAAATTTTAGTGTGAATAAGTGTACAAAGCGTTTTTTAAAGATCCAACTTGAATATAAACATATACCTAATTATAGTTTATACCATTTTTATTAGATTGTAGCAGTAATCGAGCATGCAGTCCATCTTATGGTAGGTGGTTACTACTGCCCATGGACATCTGTAACCAACTCCATAAATAACCTAATATAGAACCGGGATTCTACCAAAAAACGACTATAGCGTGTATGCGTTGTTACTATTGACAATTAAAAGGACTCATATGTAAGAACGGTTCGTTAGAAAAAGTTGTGGAGATAGTGAGGACCGTCCTCGGTACGAACTATATTTTTTCTATCATCTTCCAAATCTCTAGTTATATGTTATTAAATGAATCTTCCATAATAGT
>DWLI01003610.1:0-11646 GCA_018249915.1 Cecropterus dorantes dorantes
GACACTTTGTAAGTGCCCGCGTAGGCCTATACAAAATAAAGACATTTCATTTCATATATTTTCCTAATTAAAAAAAATAATACGAGTATATTAAGACCAGTAGCTATCGAGATGAATCCATTAAGCTTGAACACAGTAAGGTCATTTTGTTTTACGCGTTGTTCTGACCTGCATCAGAGCCAATACCGAAGAATTCATAATATCTTATAAACACATTGAAATCACAATTGGTAGTATACGATCCAGGTCTCTTCCAGCTGTATTAAGAGACCTATATCCAGCAGTGGGAAATAAAATGCTGGAACCTGTTAAATAGTAATTGTAAATCATCATAGATTCGACATTTGTGGATACATAACATCTTCCTGGACTGGACCTAGCGGCACTGGACTTGTGGCACTGGACCAGATCCAGTGCCACAAGTGGTAATGGCGCTGGGACAGTACGAATGTATCAATCATTTTTTTACTTGCTGGGGTTACAACCTCCTTCCATACAACATCCGGGGGAGTAGGGAGTAGCTGAACAGCGCGACCAAGGACCAAGACCAAGGACTGTGGCCACCAAATACTGAGACACTTTCTTTGTCCTTTTATCATTGATTGTTTTCTTCCGTTTTTTATTTCTTTAATTTAAATTTTGTATTATCTGTGATTATTTCTCTTTCTTGTAGTTAAGGATTTTGTATGTTTTTCGTCTCTATTTTATCTACAATTTATCATCCTATTTAAGAGGGGTAAAGTGTGTTTCATGCGGGCCTAAGTATAACGTGACACGTTAAATAAAGTAAGTTAAAGACATCGATGAAGATGTAAGGAATTTACGTTTATCCAGCGGATATTCAAAATGGTTGCCTTTTGTAGCAAAATATGTGAGTGTGTGGGTATGCGTGAGATATTGAGACGTTGGATGAGGGTTTTGGGTATTATTCCAGTGGATGATTACTACTACTACTATTAGGACTGTGGATGACATTGATGAAACTGACAGTGGATGATTACTACTACTACTCTTAGGACGTACTATTAGGACTATATGGACTACATGTGGTTTCCATTGTGTTTTAATTCAAGGACTAGGTCTTCATATTTGTCGGATACTGTATTATTATAACTATTTCTATTCATCCTTAACAGTGGAACACGTGTAATGGCCATGGTACGCAACGCTGGTATGGCCAACATGGTGGAAGGTGACAGGGCTCTCATCTGGTCGATACCAGATGAATGGACGTTAGAAGAAGCGGCCACGGTACCAGTGGCTTACGGTACCGTTTACTACGCTATGGTAAGTATTAGAAACTAAGATTTCTTAGTCATTTTTTATCTTTTTCTTTTTTACCTTTTTTCTCTTTTTTTATCTTTTTCTCTTTAATGATGGGTTTTAATATTTGTTAACGAATTTATCTGAATAATTATGTCTAGTATTGGTCTGAGATTATATTATATTAGAATTATCGCGAATACATTTTAATATGCTGTAAGTCTTGCATTAATTTATGATGAGGATATTTAAAAACCTTGTATACTTTATATTTTATATAATATTCCTTTTACAGATCATGGTTGGACAACTACAACGTGGTGAATCCATTCTCATTCACGCCGGCTCCGGTGGTGTTGGTCAGGCGGCCATCAACGTGGCGCTCCACTTCGGCTGCGAAGTGTTCACCACCGTGGGAACCGCTGAGAAGAGGGCCTTCATCAAGAAGCTGTTCCCTCAACTTAAGGGTGAGATTTCACTACACTTTCCTACTTAAGTATTAAAGGAGCTGACGAGCGTCTACGTTATACGTATGTAGCTACTGTCACCAATAACTATCACCTAGCTTACTCATATTATAAATCCGAATCTTTATGAGGATATCCTACGTTCGTTATTATTTCACGCAAAACCTATTGGTCGGATTACCAGGTTATCCAACAAAATTAAATAGTCACCAGAATGAAAGCGCTTTAATTAAAAGTCATGAATCGATTAATGAAAAAAATTAGAATAAAGTAGGGGAAATGAATTAAAATGATTAAAATCTTGCTTTGTTCATACAGATAGCCACATTGGGAACTCCCGTGATACATCCTTCGAAGACATGATCCGTAGAGAGACTAAAGGAAAGGGTGTCGACCTTGTCCTGAATTCCTTATCAGATGAGAAACTACAGGTAAATACATTAATTTATTTTGGACATGAAGAGAACATGAAGATAACACAAAAATAAAAAAGCGTGTGTGTGCAATTCACACACGGCAGAACTGAAACTTAAAAAACGATTAAGTAATCGCCCATATTTGGACATTCAATCGTTCGTTCAATCAAAATTCGTTCAATCTTGAGCTCTATCAAAGTCTTTTAATAGCTAAATGTTTGGTTCGATCATTTTTAATTAATGATACAGTTTAATTTAAATGTATTATTGTACAATTTGTTTCTAGTTCATAATTTTTATTTTCATTCTTAACTAAAGTTATCTGGTGATACTTTCTTTTCATTATTATTACATCTATTATTAATTTTCTACTTTTGTCCTTTTAACGTTACTGCTTTATAATTTCTTAATAATTTATTTATTTCTGATGATATTTTCTTATCTTAGTAGTTTCTTCTGTATGTCGTTTGATTTTACCTGCATATTCTTCTCACAGGCATCCGTTCGTTGCCTCAGTTACCGAGGCAGGTTCCTTGAGATCGGTAAATTCGACATCAGTAACAACACGCCCATCGGCATGTACTTCTTGCTGAAGGAGACCTCCTTCCACGGCATCATGTTGGACTACATCTTCGACCAGAGCTTCGAGTTTAGAAAGGTAATTATTTATTTTTAGTCAGATTTTAAACAACTTTTCATATAAGAGCAGATGTTAGTTCGTAGTTTTAATACGTATGTATATTATTAAGCCATTTTTTAATATAGATACTTATAATTTTTCAGAGATGCTTTACAGAAATGAGTTAATTTAAATTTAACATTTATGCTTATAAACAATATTCTTATTATTTTTGTTTTTTATCATCATTGATAGATAAAATTGATACAGCAGCGATTTTTAACTTCAAAATGGCAAAGAATTGCATATTTTATACTTTAATTTTTTGGGACTTCATTGATATTGTTTTTTTTTATTTTTTTTGTGCAATAAATAAATAAATAAAAAATAAATAAAATATTTTCATCTCAATGACATGAACGAAAGTATCATCCTAAATTTTCGCCTATGCAACAGAGATCATAAGCTTTTTTGCTTTTAGAAAACCATGAGTTCTATCAAAATAAAAACACTCGACCAAAAATGGCTTTTCCTTAATAATTTTCATGATCCTTGGTTTTTTATGAAAATGATTTGCTTTTCATAAAAAAACGTTATACTTGATAATATGTGTTAATAATTTACCTTTCTCCCACCAGAGGCTTCAAGATCTCCTCATCACTGGTATTGAGAGTGGAGCAGTCAGACCCCTCACCTACTGCACCTTCGACAAGAATGAAATCGAGACCGCCTTCCGTTACATGGCCGCCGGCAAACATATTGGCAAGGTAACCTAACTTAACCTTAAGTATTTCAAGAAATTTACCTACTAGTTTTTAATTAGTAACAACGGGTAACATAATATTCTTAAATTAGTAATATATAAATTTATATTAATAGTAGCATATTTGACATTCATAACTCCACACAAGATTTTTGCCTGGGTCGTGTACGTTCTGGACACATAAAGACGAGTACTTGATTACCCTGATTCAGAACAGAAATTCATCATTTAGATACGAGTATACAGGCCGGGTATCGTACCCGGAACTATGTGTCAGATCAGTATGGTGACCGTTTCGCCCTCCGGGTCGCCAATTTTTTAATCTTTCTTTTATTGTCCTTGTTGTTCAGTATTATCTTGTTTATTCAGGTTATCGTGAAGTTGCGTGATGAAGAACGTAGCAACCGTCCTGTAAAGCCTTCTATTATGCAAGTCGAAGCCTTGCCAAGGTAATAAAGTTTGTCTTTGAAAACTATACGCCATATTGACCTCCCCACTTTTTTATTTTTATTCTACTTCTCTACTCTAAGCTACTACTTTATGCGGGTCTGTTTGGGTCCGTTAGGGTAAAGATTGCCATAGTCAAGAGTATTCATGAGTAAATCCAAAATCCTCCTGGGAGCCTTTCCAAATCACGTTAGCAGTTATTGCGTAAAATAGTAACCATTCAATAATCCATCCAAACATCCTCACAATATTATAAATGACAATGCTGATAGATACATTTTTTTTTTCTAAACTAATGTATGCCGTTTTTCCTAGGTATACATGCTACGAAGAATTTGTATACATAGTTGTCGGTGGTCTTGGAGGCTTCGGTCTCGAGTTGGCTGACTGGCTCATCTTGAGAGGCGCTAGGAAGGTCCTGCTTACATCACGACGAGGTATCAGTAATGGATACCAATCTTCACGACTCAGGTAAGAAAACGATTACTAATGAAGGCATTTTATAGATTTATGTCATATCTTAAGGTACTACCGTCTCATATATTTTTGCCTACTAGCGACTGTGTTAAGCACTGTTGTGTTCTGGTCTCGCGTAACGGACGAAGGTTCCATATATAGACAAGAATATTACAAACACGGAAAAAAGGTCTTGACATAGAATAGAAGTCTCAATTAATCATTTATATATCTGCTGTTGTAACAACGCGGATTCCGCTAATCTTGAAGCGAGTTAAGTAGTGTGGTGAACTGCCGCAACTCCTCAAGAGATGGCGCTACTGTATTCTGAATCACGCTATCGGAGTTTTCCCAATATCATGATTACCTAGCCTGGTCGGAAATCTTCTTTTGCCAAATTAGATTCAACAAAATCGCTTAACTATCACAGATTAACATTTTCTATTTTTATTATTTTCAGAGCATGGGCAGGTTATGGAGCTGATGTCCAAATCTCGACCCATGATGTCACCACCGAAGCTGGCTGTGAAGAAATGCTGAAAATGGCCAACGCCATGGGACCTGTGGAAGCCATCTTCAATTTGGCTGTGATCTTAAAGGACTCCATCTTCCAGAATCAGACCCCAGAGACCTTCAAGACATCGTTCGGACCCAAAGCGTTGGCTACGATGCATTTGGACAAACTGTCGAGAAAACTTTGTCCTCAACTGAAGTAAGTAAAATTAATAAAATTATTTATTAATACATTATGTATGTTATGTATGTATGTAGTTGTACCATTTACACCCATGGGATTACTTAAGGAGGGATAATGCTACAGTACCGCGGTCAGCGCAAAAAACAAGATCGGCTACTGTCACATTTTTTTCGACTTGGAGTTTACTCCTGGGCTTACGCCCGTTAATTAAAATGTCAATCGTCGCCAACCCATTATTATAAAATGTCCTGCCTTCGGAATAAAAAGGTTACAGGACATAGTCTCCACTGACCAAGTCTGTCACTGACAGACTTCGCAGACCTTTGACAACTTATTTTAACATCATTTACGCGTATAGGTTTCTTCAGGATGTTATCCCTGTCCATTAAATTAAGTGATAAATAATTAGTCTCGCAATTTAATAAATAATCAATCAATGTAATGGAATATAATAAAATTATATACATATAAAAACTCTTCCTTTACTTGACTGACAGATAACACACAGCCAAAACTACTAAGCGTAGAAAGTTGAAATTTAGTATGATGATTCTTTAGAGAGTTTAGAGAGAGCACTAAGAGAGGATTTTTGGAAATTCCATTCCGAAGGGGGTGGAAAAGGTGAAAAACTGTAAATTTATACTGAAATATTGTTGCTAAATACTAATGTGTTTTTTTACCACAAAACAATGATTTTTTTGATTGTCAAAAACATCCAAATAGATACATTAGTTCTATAATTGTGTAATTTTTAAATTCTTCTGCCTTAAATTTACCTCATTAAAAACAACTAACCAACTTATTATGAAAGTATGAAATTCTATACAAATTAATATTTACTTAGTATTTGTTCATAGTATAATAAACTTTCCAATTAAAATAAAAGTTTACTGTCAACATTTATTAGTTATGGTTTAAAATTTCCGTGAATGTTATTGAAAAAAAAAATTCAAGCTTATAAATATTTTTTTCACATTCGTATTTTCATAAAAGAACATCGACGTGCGTGGCCTAAATATTCCTTTCACACTTGGCTTATTCAGTGCGTTCACCTATAAACTGGAATACGGGGATGTTAATGGAGAATACATTTTAAAATATTTAAAATTTGAATAAATGTTTCAACGACACTGAAAATATATTCATCATTTTTATCTGCTTTTATCTTGTATGGACAACGGATCGATGAAAAGCTTTTAAAAAACTTTTAATACTATTTCCCAAGGATTTGAATGAGGATTTTCCATGAAAATCAATTTGTTATACAACATTTTGTCGGATACGGCCTGTGCGTTATGTTAGTATAGGTATAAAAACGTTTGGAGACAGATTCGAACGAAGTCAACTCCTGTAATTAGGGCTCGAGATATCGTGCATGCGATATGCACGCTCGTCATATGGCACTAATGAGTGGGGCCTTCCCTCTCGGTTCGTGGTAGGCGATTACACCAGCGCTGACTGACGTTGCCACGAATGTAATGCTAACGCTTTCTCGTGGCCCAGCACAGATGTACAAATATTAGTAGACATAAAAGAATATTATGCCTTTAATATTGCTCAACGCCTGTACATATTAACGAGTCTTGATACACGTTTATAGCAAGTACAGTACGATCCATAACAAGTGTAATATATTTTATATCGGGACTGGTATATAAAATCGTTTTTTAGCTTTAACCGGTATTTTCGTCAGAAGTTTTGTCCAGAAATTTTTAAACAAACAACAGTATGGACCTCTCCGTTTAATCCAATCTGTTATCCGGTAACTGACATCCACGTACAGTGCCAAAGGTAACAAACAATTTAGATAACCAAGCCTTGTATACAGAACGAAACTAGATTAAAATGTCTGACCCCGTCATGGATGGAGTGTTGAAAGTGTTCGCTTTCCACGGTGAATTTCCTGATAGACAGAATCAATTATTGTAAAAATATTAAAGTTTATCAATTTAGGCATTTGTTCAGAGCAATGTTTCTATATTCTTGTCATTATAAAAATATCTTAAGTAACCTATTGCACATACATATATTGTACAATTAGAATTAAATAGTTTGGTCGTATTGTGTGCTCGTACGATTTCATGACGATCAATAGTTTATCGATTTATTCATTATCGATTCCAGTTTTCATCGATTCATGTATTAGTTGAGTAGTTTCTATTGACCGTCTGAGAATAATCGCGAATTGTCTGAGAATATATGCGCTAGGCTTAACATCTCTAATTAATAATATCTTGTCCATATTCAGGAACTTCGTGATATTCTCCTCCGTGTCCTGTGGAAGAGGTAACGCCGGTCAGACCAACTACGGCTGGTCCAACTCCGTGATGGAGAGGATCTGCGAATGGCGAAAGAAGCTCGGTCTCCCAGCCCTTGCTGTTCAGTGGGGAGCTATTGCTGATGTAAGATTAATATATATCATACAAAAAAGGTGCGAAAAGAACTCTCCTTCACAGCCGGTGATGCATTGGCGATCTGGTATTGCAAATGTTCATAGGCGACGGTGACTACTTTCCATCAGGTGGCCTGTTTGCCTTATCGTTAGGTTAAAGTATAAAAAAAAGAAAAAAAATTACGTAAAGCAGTAAAAATACAGTCAATTTCAAAACCACCTGCTTTTCCTCCTTTTTTGTAATCGGTTAAAAATAAGTTTTTCTACACTCTCAGACTCATACACTAGGATTTTCTCGTGTGTTGTGAATACCATACACACATAAAGTCGAATACACCCAGACCCGGAACAGAAACCTCAATTCATCATTCAGATGTTTGTCTGGATGTCAAATATGCTGTAGATGCAGCTAAGACTAAAATATATCCGCCTTTATTTTGAATCAGTTTATTGAGGTCAGGATGTTTATTCCATGACTCTTAACAAAGCACTAGCAACTAGCTAATGCACAGAGCGCATTTTTTGAAACAACACTTATATGCTATAGATTTTAAGCTATGAAAAGTCACGTTTTAAAATCAGACTCATCCAAATAATGTTTTCTTAACAAAACACACAACACATCTTAATTGACGACCCGCGTGAGCGGAGCGGTCACCATACCGGTCTGACGCGCAGTGGGTTCCGGGTTCGATCCCCGGCGAGACAGATATCCGAATGCTGAATTTAGATTTCTGTTCTGGATCTGGGTATTTTTGTATTCGACTTTGTGTGTCCATGGCACCCCGACACAAGAAAATTCTAATGCGGGGCTATGAGTGTAAAAAGCGTGTGAATTGCAATTTTGCCTTCTTGTATTCGAAAGCGTGTTTACAACATTCCATGAAACCACGGGTTTATTTAATCAAAAACACTCCACAATTATATCAGCATCAATTACTGCCATCATCAACATTTTCACTTAATTAATTATTTGATATATTTCCACCTCCACGTGACGATGTGAGTAATATTTCATTTTGCCTCTGCAAGCTGTTATTTAAATGTGGAGTGGATTCAGTCAGTTACAGCAAAATTTTCATATGAGGCGTGTGCTAATGAGTGTTTAAAATTTTAATTTAAGTGAATATCTCGGCCTGTCTTAACTAGCTTTTTTCGCAGCTTTGCCCGTATTCTCATGTACTTTTTCCAAGAAAAATGTAAATGACATTATGTATGACAGTATGAACTTTCAGCTTTAATCAGTTGCTTTTGCATTTGACAAGTGGATATTATTATTATTTTTTATTTTTTTATTGTAGTCATTGTTATTATTTTTTTGTTTTATTGCTATTTTGGAATTTGTAACAGTAGTCCTGGAGTGAAATATATTTATTGTGTTTCGGTTGAAGGATGTAGCAAGTGACATATTTCTCCGTGGCGTTCCAGTTTAGTTCTCAAGGGTAGCAACTCATCAGTGCTTAACCTCAGATAAGACTTAGATCTTATCTGAGGTGGATTACAAATCCTTGTGCGGCAGTGTCCATCTAGCACGCTGTAGGTTCCAGGTTCGATCCGCGACCAGTCAGAATTCTGAATAATGAATGTCGAATTTTTTCTGGGTCTGAGTGATTGTGTATTGTTGTCTGTGTATATCTGTGTTTGTCTTTGAAACCTACTACACAGAAAAAACCTACTGTAAGGGTTTGAGCTTAGAAAACATTGATTAGATGCTACTAACATTAATTATTAACATCTAATGCAAAATCGATACTTCTGGAATTTGAAATAATGGAATTCAAATTATCCAGGTGGGTCTAGTAGCAGACATGCAGGACGACGATGTCCAGCTGGAGATCGGTGGCACCTTGCAGCAGAGGATCTCCTCCTGCCTCCTCGCTTTGGACAAGTTCCTGAAGCAAGATGCTGCTATCGTCTCTTCGATCGTGGTCGCAGAGAAGAAGGCCGGAGGGTCAGGCTGTGGGAACATTGTGGACGCTGTTGCTGCTATTATGGGTACGTATTGACAGAAAAGTTTGTGTTGTTCCGTATGGTGTCGATCTTAAGCGCCACTCCCTTTCTTCCCGTGGATGTCCTAGGAAGAAAATCCAGGTCACTAACTGTTTCGGTCAGGTCAACTGCGGTCACTAACAGGCATGTTAGACACAAATACTTTTGCCAAAAACCTCCATTTGGGAATATTTAACAGTTATACTAAAAAAGGTGCTTGGCTTGAAAAAACTTACACATTTGATTATTATTGTTTTGTTTTATTACATTATTATAATTGTTATTTATTTTATTACATTATTTTAGTAATTATTATATTTTTTGTTTTCCTAAACACCACGATTAGAATTAAAAAAAAACAGTTTAATACGGCTTTTATATAAGGATAAAAGTTTTTTTGCCCCACTTTTTATTCTAGAATCGTGAAACAAGTTCAAAATTTCAAATGGCAAAATATTTAAATTTTTGAAGTGTACGAAAATTCGAAATACCAAACAAAAGTTGGGCAAAAATAGGATTATCTTATCAATCTCTTTTCCTCAGGTATCAAGGATCTGAAGACGGTATCACAGCAGGTGTCGCTTGCTGAGCTTGGTATGGACAGTATGATGGCTGTGGAGATCAAGCAGACACTAGAGAGAGAGTTCGAGATATTCCTCACAGCTCAGGACATCAGAACTTTGACCTTCGCAAGGTACGAAGGATTTTTTTATAAGATTGATGTATCAAATTACCATACGGTCCACCTGATAGTCACTAATGCCCATTAATATCTGTAAGCGACTTCATCATACAGAACAGGGGTTCTATTTGAAGGTAATCACAGCTGTCTTGATACTCCCGAGAACTAAGCGACACATGAAAGTGTCCACATTGTCGGCCACTTTCCACCGAAACGCAAAAACTGTTTCACGCCAGGAATAAGTATGGCGTAGGTACCTTCCTGGTCGAAGCATACTTGTTCTACCACCTTAAAAATATTTCATCATATTTTCTTTAATTTTATTACTTTAGCTTTGAGTTGTTTGAATTTTTTATGTTCTATTTTTGATAGCGTCCCAAGGGTGGCAGTATCCATTTACCATCAGACGCAGATCCATTTGCTTTGCCATTTGTTTGATTGGTGTTTCTTTACCCCAGACTGCTGGAACTAACAGCCCAACGGGAAGCGGCAGCGTCTACCGCCGCGTCAGCAAGGTCTACAGCGGTTGACGGTTCTGCTGGCCTACGAGTCCTGGTCAGGAACTTCGGTGATGAGGCCGTGATGTCTGAACCCATAGTGTACATGCCGACCATGGTCAGCGATGGCACTGAGGTGAGTTACGTTATGTGTTTTTCAAAGTTTAGGTCGTGACACTTTGAAAGCTTTCCAAATCTCCATAATGAGGTCACGAAGTCACAGTAAAATTGTGATTAGTGCGTACTTGTAACATAATAAAATGTAAATTTCCAGCAACGGACGCTGGGAGTCGAGTAACATTTTTATGTCTCAGGGGTGAATATTTTTACATGCTATGGGGGTTATTAGACTTCTTTATTATTGTCTATTACACATATATGGTTGAAACAAATAGGACCAAACTCAATAATAATAAACAAATGTTTTTTTTTTTTTAAGTTTATTATTTGTTTATGGTATCTAAATTCATGTGCTCGTTATATATTTTAAGTTATTGTAAAACATGTTTTATTTTATATTGAAATAACAGCCAAGACAAATAAAAAATAATAATTTTGAATAAAAAAAGAAAAAAATATACATATAAATAAATAAAAAATAATTTTAACTTGATACTTGGTTATAATTTGATATTTTTATGAAAACATTGCTATCAACAAATAAAATATTATAAATTTTTTTTCAGGGCGAAGACACCGTTGGCGAGTCGGAAGCCGTCATGTTCGTGTTGCCGGGAGTTGAAGGCAGTGTGGCTGGTCTAGAGCCTTTGTGCAAGAGATTGAAGGTCAAGGTCTGTGGGCTGCAGTACGGCATAGAGCATAAGAACGACACCATAGAAACCATTGTCGACAGGTTGCACCAGGTAATATTTTTTATAGTATATTTATTTATTTATTTTATAAAAGGTTCACCAACGTAGCATACACTTACAAAAAAAAACATTTCCAGAGTTTAAAT
>DWLI01003611.1:0-11645 GCA_018249915.1 Cecropterus dorantes dorantes
CGAGGTCAAAGAAAAAAACGTAAACAAACTTTCGAAGTTGTTAATCGGTAGAATATAATATTGTGCACCTGGTGCTATTTGAGACTTCCTAAACGCTTTTAGGGTTCCGTACGAAAAGTAGAAAACCTTATTGCTAAGCCTCCGCTATTTGTTCGTGTATCACTGGGCCATAACTCTTGAACCATGAAATCTTCTTCTTAATCGTTTCTTCATTTCTGAAGGTCGTGTCCCTGAAAGTCCTTCGTGAATAGACACTTAAAGTAGGCATTACGTCATAGAAACTTTAAGTATTTACAAAATATGTATTACGTATTAAGGCCGCTATAACAACAAATGCTTAAGTTATAAAATGATTTTGTACAACACATATACATCTACAGCGGTAAAAAATTCTACAAAAATTAGTCCTGAACCTTTCGTTAATGAGTTCGAGCCGAACTTGACCAATTATTATTTTTTGTAGAAACGTTCATTACTATTGGTGTTTTAAAAAGTAGTCGATATTAAATCCACTAAAACCTTTTACAAAAGTAAAGATTTATCAAAGACTCGTATATTCAGTTGCTTAATAGGTTTCCCCATATCCTGGAAGTACCTACTCTTAGTTAGACAAACATGTCGATTTTATCTATTTATACATGTTTAAGAGACATTATGTCAATGGAATAAGGTATTTCCGAATCTTATAATGATTAATTCTACACCATTGAGAAATTAGCATATTTCATTTGAAAGTGCATTCATAATTAGATGAACGTTGATTTCCAAATATCTAAATTCTTATCAGACTTGTTTCAATACGTCTGTCAGTGCAGTCACGCCCCCCTCCAAAACATACCCCGTTTTTTATTTTGTTTATTATTTTATATTATGTAACTGGTATTTTTGTTAGAAAAACTACGAAACTTAATTTGTCCGTGCAACGACACATTTAGAGAGCGGCAGAATATTTTAACGATATTTTTTTTTGTACTCAGGACAATAGCTTTTTAACACCAGCCTTCCTAAAAAATATATACCTGTCTCAGAAAAACTAGTTTTACTAAATAATACTAACTAGTATGGCATGGTGTTGATAAGGATATTGGTTGGCTAGCAGTTGGATAAATGGACTATGTTTCGTGGATACTGGCATTGTTGAATTTCTATGTATGCCAATGCTTGGGCCCATTGGCGTATAAAAGGATAGTTTATGCTAACTGAATCCCAATTTAGCATAGAGGAAACAGGAAAAAATCTCTAAACGTGATTTTATTAGTTGTCGCCAAATTTCAGAGATTTGTCCCAGGTCTCTTAACATAAAGCAATTCAGTGACTAGCCAACCTTTTTTATGTCTACAGCAGTTGAAGACATAGAAGATATATGAGTAATATTTTGCAAAAGAAAATACGGATGTAAATGATATATTAAATGGTTGATGGCTTCGTAAATTTTCAACAGCATCCGAAGGCCGTCAGTACATCGCGGAATCGATTGGCATTAATGGCCGAAAATAGTCTACGCTCGAAGGGTTCCCACGCCCTTTTTTCAACAATGAGTATTCTAGGCGCGGTCCCCGACGGAATCCTACCATATAAGGTGCGGAAACCATGTGACAGCCGGCAGAGCGAACACGCCTTCACACGTCGATGCGCTTGGGAAGATAGGAAACTAGCTTGCTCAGCTCATTATGAGCGTCATCTTGAACAAGACGCAATGTAAACGTTTGACTAGGGATGTTACGGATACCTATGAATAACCGAAAGTATCGGATATTTTATTTATTGTATGGTAATAGCAAACGAACATGCAGTCCAATTTATAGTAAGTGGCCACACGGATATTTGCAATCATCCCCAGATTAGATCAGAGTCTTGCTTGAGGTTGGCTAAAGATGCGTTGCTAACTCTGATGACTAAGTTGGAACCCCTCGGATAAGTATATGTCCCTTACCAAAGCTTTCAGATCAGAAAACAGCTGCGTATAACACTGCACTGCACTTATTAAGCAAATTTAGGTGTTGAGGCGGTATATCTTGAAAATATGCGAAATAATACGCAAATGAAACATAAATTCCGTGTGATTAAAATCTCATGTTAACGATTTGAAATTGTCATGAATTATTTTTTGATCGGAAAGCGCAAATTCCCGATCGAAACACTTAACAGAACGTAGTAGATAGGTGTAATTAATGAACACTCAAAATGTTGTCAACCTTCAATAAATTAATAGATTGCGAAAAAAATGTTTTCCTAAAAGCTATGAAAAAAGATTCAGGGTCCTACTGACTATCCGACAGTCACCGAGATCTCCCATTTCTAAATATTTCTAGATCCGTAGCATTTAATTTCATACAACCCTATAATAGATTAATGGAGTCGGTTTAATTGGATAATTTTTAGCAACTATCTCTCGCTCGATGTCTCTGCATATTCGTAAACAAGAAAAAAATATATTCATAACTGTATGTGGCCCGCGGATAGACCTGTGTAAAAAAAATCTAACATCTATATCAATATTGTTTGTTTGTTTGAACGTACTAATCTCTGGAACTACTGATTCGATATGAGAAAATATTTTTGAGTTAAATAGTCCATTTGTTAAGGAAGGATATATAACCTCACGCCATGTTGGTTTATTTGTTTTTTCTTATATATTAGCGGGTGAAACCGCGGAGCAAAGCTAGTTATTTTATATTTTAATAACGTTTCATTGAGCAGAAGTAGATGGATTTTAATGAAACGGTCTTTAAATATCAAACCTTTAAAAAAACATTTATTAGCTATAGTTCGTCTCGATTTTAAACACAGACAAACAAAATTTCCCAAAAAATATGGATTTTTTAACTTATTTGAACATATACCTAATCAAAATTATTATTTTTATGTAAAATATGTATAGTTTTAGAATTAATTTAATGTTTTTCTGGCCTGTATCTCTTCCACTTTAGTTTAATAAAATAACTTAGTTACAATCCATCGAACTATTTATTTTATAAATAAATGCAAAGACACTAGGAACTTTCATACTATTATATGAACTGGGTAGCGACTAACAACTTTACCGTGTTATCTTAATTAAGACATTTTATTTTGTACGGCTCCATTATAACAATACAGTGAACAAGAGATATTTAGGGTCATTGTGCTCATAAAATCGTCGAATTTAAAGAAAAAAGGTCTAAATGATATCTGTACTATAAATATGTTTTTCGACGATTAATTAAACATGTAACATAGTTAAAGACATTAAAACAAATAACCGACTGCTTAAAACGAATTTTTAATCATCTATACTTATATGCTTATACTTATACTTATCTATACTATACTAATATTATTAAACAGTAGAGTTTGTTTGGTTTTACGGGCTAATCTCAGGAACTGCTGGTTCGAATGGAAAAATTATTTTTGTGTTGAAAAGTAAATTTATCGAGGAAGGCTATATGCTGTATAATATGCTATGTTTGTTTATTTTATGTAGTGGCGAGTGAAACCGCGAGGCACAGCTAGTAATAATATAATAATAATATTTAACGCTTATACGAGTTTAAATCAAAATGGGGAAGTAAAAGTATAATATATATACTTTTAGAAAGGTGTATTTACCAGCTTACCCATGGGAGTATACCAGTTGATACCCTTATAATCGTGATAATAAAAAAATCGTAAAAAAAAACACTTTGTTAGACATGTGGACAAAAATGTCCAAACGTCTAAAACCTTAGTCAAGTTGGCTATTTTCAAGTGCTCTCAGTTATACCAACTTCAGCATTACTGTAAGTCAAAAACAGTCAAAGAAGAGTGATAGTAGCAAAGATATCAACCTGATACTTTCAAAATCAACTGGATGTTTTTTTTGAATACTCAACTGATAACAAGACTATTAAACGCGACAATAAACAGCCATCTGCCAACAGAGTCAACATACCAACATAAAGGCACCAGTGTTCTCGTTTTCCATAAAAAGCGAGTATCTCCTTGCAAGCCTTGTTTGGTCAGACACTGACTCGATGCAGTTTTAACCATAATTGCATCAATGTTTGCGTTGCAATTAATCCGAGTATCACTATAGATAGCTTATAATTATTTAGAAGAGATAATGTTTTAATGGAACTATTAAGTAACACTCACAACTTCACAATCATGATTTTATAATGACTAAAGGTTTAAGTTTCCATAATTCAGATTTAAGGTGGAACTTCTTTAGAATTGTTATTTGAGATTTGACGAAACGTATGTACGAAAAATACATTACTAAAACAGATGGCGCTACAACAAACAGCGCTGTACCCTTGTTTAATCACGCTAACGATTTTTATTGCACAGCTTGTATCAGAGCTCAAGTATCTCATATATCAAATATGCGAACTATATGTTCGAATATGGGCTGAAACTTAATCCATTTTTGAAAACGCAATGCGTCTTAATACCCTTATGCTCTGAAATATTTTATTATTCATTATTATTAAGTTTTAACTTCTGTCACACACAACAATATTGTTCTGATTTTTTTTGTAAGTGCAAAAACTATTATGACGCGTCAATATACGACAGAAAGATTATTAGAAGGGACAAATGTGAAACAAATAATTTAAAGTTTATAGTTAAGTTATAAGTTTAAATCGGTACGCTTAAACTAAAATCCGTGTACTCTTACAGCGTCATAAACGGCAGTTCCTAATCGTAATCAAATAAGTATTTATTATTTTATTTTTCCGTAAGAAATATAACATTGGACAATGTTATATTTCTTTCAATTACATTCTATCCATTATATAAGATACAATAGTTAAGTTTAATTAAAAAAATGAATGCATGGTTTTAAATCTATTATTGTTCTATAAATAATAAAAACCTCTCTAATTTCATTTATTCAATGTGTTTAGTGCAACTGGTTACATTCTTTAAATAAGATTACAGTGTAGATATTAACAAGTCTTATTTAATTGCAAATTCCCAAGATGTTTTAATTATAAGTACAATCACGTTCCTGACTCCATTGTTGTAGAGTGTAGATAATTAATGTTAAATTATATACTTAAATAACAACGTTGGCATTATGTTTTTAACTTTGCACTTATTTTCACAACCTAGTGGATATCAATAATTATCAAAAAAACATTATACCGGTATACCATCGTATAAATATAATTAATTGCCCATTATGTGCGACGAAATAAGCCTGTCTCGTTACTTTAATGGTTATGTTCATTTAGTGCATTAATATACTATTAAAAGACCTAAGAATAATTTCATATTGAGGCTGTAATCGGATTTAATGTTTTCACAATTTTTCTTTATGTTAATAATATCTACATATTATGTATTTGAGAGTATATAATCAAATCAATAGTTATTATTTAAATATATGTACATATAACATTCATATCAGGAATTTCTGTGTAAATAAATCCAATTTTTTAATTATAATATGTATATTTTTATCTCGAAAAAGTCTTCTTGTATCTTATCTCGTATGCTCTCCTAGTAATAACGGGTATTAGTCTGATTTTAGCCTATGGCGTTTTTGCTAGGGGCTCCGATAAACTCGACATGGCGGATGATAGTACCATGCCTCCAGAACAATAAATTTGTATCCGTTTATTGTGCATTCGTATGCTACGTATAACGCCATCTGTTGGAAAATTTAGTTTCCATTATGAAATCATGGTGATATCATACTGATGTAAAAGCATTGGCAAGGCTACTAGCGACATCTATTAAACAAATGTTTCTGACAAAATAGTGTTGCCAGTAAAAACTTTAATAATTATAATAGTTGAAAATTCTCTGTGGTATTCAATATTTCTATTTTATTTCATTGTTTTTATTTAATAAAAGAATCATCGCAAATAGTAATAAATCACGTAAAATAATAATAATTATTATAAACATATAAATCAATGTAAGCAAATCACTTATTAAATTTATTGAAATACTTATAGGGAAACATTGAATTCAAAACATTTTGAATTCAATTTGTTTAAAATAGTTTTGCTTATGTTATTGTTTAGATAAATTTATAAGACAACGACAAATTTAGTGTTCCAAGAATGAAAAATAATTCACAAACAGCTGTGTGTCAAAAAAGAATCTGTCAATAACTTGTGTGAAGCTACGTTTTTGTCACGATTTTGTAATATACTATTTCTAGTTTCAATAACAAACGGTTACATTTTGTGGGCAGATGACTTTTGGAAAAGACACCACATTAAACTGGACATCTTTTATTGCAAGCAATGGAAATAATTTTCTCAGAAATATGACAGAAAATAGGTACACTTCGATTCACATTACAACTCTAGACGTTAAAATTATGGTCAAATAATGTAAAAAATATGTTCTATTAAATATTGTGATGTATGTAAACATTGTATTTATTTCAGAAAAAGATTGAGAGAGGACGATTCGTGTGAATTTATGCCGCTATCAAAACGAATAAATAATTTGCATATAAATAACAATCTCTCCAATACAACACCCCAATCTCCAGAATCTAGTCATATAAATATGAGTAATGGAATAACCGTTGAAAATGTTAATCCATCGTCAAGTTCATCATCAGATCCAGAAAGAAGATTGAGTTATGATCCAGGCGTTACATCCTCACAAAGCAGTTACTTCTATGAAAACAAACTTTTGTTTGAGTTGCATTTAGAAAGAATACAACGATCAGGCCAACAATATCCATATTAATTGTAAGATGTGTCAGTATTGCGTAAATTGTGTTGTGTACCTAAATGCTATGCCTATTAGTTTGTAACTTATTGAAATAAAAATATTTAATTTAATTGCAGTTTTCATTATTTCCTTTATGAATAGTAACACAGTAGTAAAATTTCGTAAATACATCTAATTGTAAGATAAAATTATGAAGTATTTGTTAGAGTAGACGTATTGAATCAGTGAATGGAAGAATATGAGTAACGTGAAACATAATGAATTGTGCGCCATCTGGTGATAAATTTTATAAACGTCAAAACAGTAATGGCGGATTCCATTTGTTGTACAGAGAACAGTGCTGTTTACAAGGTTTTAGTGAAATAAATTTTGTGACCGAAGCCGTCAAAAAGTGAAAATCAACACGTTCTTCAAGAGAGGAAAATTAATGAAAGGAGGTATGTGTAAAGTTTTATGTTTGTGTCTATCGTGAGAAAATCCGTGACCCTATTTCCATATAACGGTACAAACTGTACGTGTTGTACTGTTAGACGGGGCGCGTGGCCGTCCCTGAATGCTATCGCGAGAGTGCCGCGCGAGAGGGCCGCACAACCCCTCCTCTCGCGATTTTCCTGGCGGTGGTGGAAGGAGTCGGGAGCGGGAGTGATTTGGTGTCGTATCGTATCAAAAGCATATGGAGGGGATCCCGCATCTTGGTGGGGATGCGTACGGCCGCGCTGATGGACGGTGAGCCGGCCAGGAGGTAGGGGTGAACAACCTTCGGCCTTCGTACGCGTATGTTCCGCCCACGGCCATGTGGCCTATAAACAAAAACATGAATTAAAAATACTATGATGTAAAAATATAGGTAATTGCGTAACTTAATCTCGCACAAACGGCCATTTTTGTTGCTATTTCTTTGTGTCCGTTCTGTTTGGCCTTGCAACAAAGTTGCAATGTTAAATTGGTACGAGTACAAATTATCAATGAATAATGTGTATTATTTTTGAATAACCTTGATTATGTACTTATCGACCGTGTTCATACTTCAAATGAATGGTACTCAGTACCGTTGCTAAGTACTAGAGTCGAGATTATTCAGGTCATCCCTTTCACTTAACAACGACTTAACATCAATTAGCGCGTGGAACTTAAGACTTCTAATAACTATGTATGCTATCAATACTTAAGTTTCTAGACTGTATTTATGTTTAAGCTGGTAAATTTCGTTTAAGCTACTGACGCCCACTTTACTCACTTGGTACCCAAGATTTTCTAAAAAAATGGGCACACATCGCGAATTATTGGCGCAGAAGCGCGTAGCATGTAACAAGATGATTACCCAACGAGCTCGCTTCCTACATTTAGTGAACCACGACCACACCTCGGCGTGTGTCTTGTGAAAGTACGCGAAGAGAAAGTGATACTCAGTCTCACAGAGCTAACGCCAGCACACATACACTGGAATCGAGCGCGTATACCAACTCGCCGGTCGACTATCGAGCCTGCATAAAAAACTTTCTTTAACCCACTTTCTTATTAGTAGTCGTTCGCGATCATCTTTCGCCTCTCACCGCTGGTGAATTAATTCAGTGTTGTGTCGCGTTTGGTGGCCGGCAGTGGTATGTGCCCTACCATTTTGGTCCCAGTGTAGTCCCGTGCGTGTGCCGCCGCAGTGGTGGGATCGAGGGACGTGGGGGTACGCGCGGGTGGTTCGTGAATGACTCAAGACAGACAGTGGTATCAATTTCTTTTTTCCCGCCTCGGCGGCCGCCAGGCGCTGGCTGGACCATGTGTGATATGCAGAAAATGCCCACCAGAGATGATGCATCTTGGTACGATGTACCTATAATGTTAAGTTCTAACTTGATCCGTTAGTCATTTCACTTTCCAAGTAATCATGAGGAAAATCTTTGCTATATACTAATTGTCAATATAAGTTAACATGATCTCAAAGTAAATAAGGTGCTATTTACTCCACTCGGATATATCTTTTATGTTTTACCGAGTCAACATTATACCAATACTAATTTCACTTTCCTACGAATAGTCTGAAGAATACATAGCTTTCGGCAATAACTTTCATAACGCTATCCCCATATGGTAATATGTCTAAATTGTTTTAATGTACTACACTATATAGCTTGTGTAGTACAAATTTTATATTACAGTAAAAGAAAAAACTACGCAAACACATTAGTAATTGCAACATGCACTAGGTTTCTGTTTCTAACACTCAAACTTATGCAATAGGCGTTTGACTACTTTCATCATTGTCTTAGTATAATTCACACCACTTTTCTTTTTCTTGTAGATAATTTAATTTTAAGCTAAACCACATTTTACTCTTAAATATACATAGGAAAATATTAATGATTTAACAGCATCATTGAATAATCGTTGTTGATTTTAACTTAACTAACAAACTTTATATTTAACTGATTTAATTAACATAACATTCATTATTTTTCTATCTTTTTTATTTAAATTTCCTGATCCGATTTGGGTCAATAATTTTTTTTATGTATAAGAACCAATCAATCCAAATATTTCTTACACATATGAGAGTTAATTAACATATTTGCATTTTTGATTGCAGTGACGAGGATTCGGAGATGAACTTTGCTACAGCATTCTCAGCAGTGAACGCTGCTGGCACCCACTTTGTCACCACCGGAGGACAAATACCTGTCACCAAGATCCAACAGAGTGTGGCCAATAATGGAGGATTGCAACAGGTCAAATGTCATACTGTCATAGATCAGCCAAAGGCCAAAAGCCAGTTACTCATGATTAAACTGATCAGAATATTTTTATTAGGAAAAATATTTTTATTTTTCTGCCATCATTTGGCAGAGCATGAGATCACAATTATAATTAACCTATTATTGTCTAGCTATAGGGCACAGATCCATTCAGAACAATAAGGATTTAGGCTAGAGTTCACATTACTCATATGTATTAGTAGACTTGACACGTCTTTGAGAACATTTTTTAATGCTCTGCCATTATTAATGTATTTTTTAACAAAGTTTTCCTTCACCGTTTACGTTCGAGTAAATAGGTGTAAAGGTGCCACAGTCAAAACATAAAAGGTTTTAGATTTCAGGTAGAACTCCCATATTATTATGAATAGGTAGCCATAGGTGTTTGCACCAAAATAAGTATTCAATATGAAGATTTTATGCCTTTGCATCTTTAGTACATACATATGCTTTGAGTAACTTTCACCGTGTGATGTCAAATTTATTTAAATCCAACCAATTCTAGAGAAACTATATGTACAGGCAATGATGTCATTCTATGACCACATTTCAAGTACTTATGTACTTAGAAACTCTTACTTTCGTTAAGAACTTTAGATACACAACATATTCTCAATGTAAAAATGTACATTGAAGTTTTATTTATTTGGTCTAAACTGGTTTAATGTCTATACATGATTTTTAAAAATAACTTCAAATATATGGTACATACCAGTTGACCTTAGGTGTGGTTTTAAGATTAAAGACCACTCATACTGACTATGCTAATTTGATAAAGAGGTCACAATGTACCTTGAGGATTTTAGAGAATTCCTGAATAATTTTTAATATTTTGAAATTTGGATACAGATATAATCCATTTATTTTTACTTAGTCCTTAATGGTTTTTAAAGGCGATAAGTTTTGTTAACAGTAAATAAATATAACTGTTAATATATATAACATTTAAGGGACATTTTTTATAATATAATTAAATTTTCAGAGGATGAAAGTCATCTTGGTAGGACTAGCACTATCCCTTCAATATATTTTAAATTTCAGCCACTGCGTAAAGGGTCTGAAGTTTAAACACCGCGCCTCTGATTTCCCGAAATCAGTTAGTTTAAAAAATTATGACATGCTTCAACTGTAAAGAATAATATCGCGGTGAAAGCAACATCCTTTAAAGCTTGAAATAAAAAATTCTCAAAGATTCCTTCACCGTTTAAGTGCCACCGGTCTGCTAATCTGCTATTGGTCACCAAAATAGACTATGGCCAAAACCTCTCTCACTTTGAAAATCGGTTTGTACCCAGAAGTACAATAATATGTCGATGATAGATAAAAGAATGTGACAATTTACAGGTGGTGGGGATGGTGGGCGGAGTCGGGATGGGCGAAGGCGTGCAATTTGTTCGGGCGATAGATGGCAGCACCACGCTGCAAGCGACGCCACAGCTCATCTCCGTGCCCATTGCGTTGCAGGGACACAAACCTGGTGAGAAAAAAATAGGCCTCATTAAAATTTTGAGAGACGACGGAGTTATATAGGTCATCAACATAGTCCCCAGGGTGGCAATGCAACTATGTGTGGCTTTAGGCAAAACCCTATTCTGTATGTAGTTGGTAACAGATTTCATTGATTGGCAAAGGCCACTTGCAATCAAGTGGACTGCATGCAGCCTTGCTAATTAAATCTTAAAAAAAAAGTCAAGAAAAATATTATAACATTTATGAAGATTCCAGAGAAACCATTGTCACACATACCCCTGCCTTAACGATGGTATTAAACTGCTAGGCTTTGCTGTGTTCTGGTTCGACAGGTATGGTATCTTAGATAGGCTCACTGTGTATTCCGCTTTGATCGCCCAGGTGATATCACCTAGGTGATCAAAGGCATCTCATTGGTGTCAATTAATCACCTGAAACATAATCACCTGGGTGATCATAGGCGTATATCCAAAAAAGTATGTCATTTTAGTATCCTCTAATCATAATATATAGGTGATCGAAGGATACCAAAATAATTTATCTTTTTGAAGTTGCCTATGACCCAGGAGATTATGTCTCAGGTGATCAAAAGACACCAACGAGTCGCCTTTGAACACCTAGGTGATATCACCTGGGTGATCAAAGTGAAATACACAAGGCTTACACCTACCTGACCAACCATCCTACCTGAATATAAATACATATGTCTACCAGCAGTAGCTACCTGTTGTGGGTCTGGAGCATGCGTGTGTTCACAGAAGCGTCCAT
>DWLI01003612.1:0-11643 GCA_018249915.1 Cecropterus dorantes dorantes
AAGTTTTAAGGAAAAAATATTAATGTACAAGAACGTGCGTGGTTATGTCATCTCGCGAATATGTATATTATGTAGGCCATAGAACCGGAATCTATTTAAAAATACGATTGTAAAATGATTTATTGCTTTCTACATTATCTACGTTTTCTATATAGTTTAGGTTTATAAATATTGGAAAAGAAGAACAATCAATTGAGAAATCTATATTGGTAATACATTCCAGATATGACTTCAAGCTAAAGTCGACAAAAAAACCTTTACTTCTCTAATGGATAAATTAAATTTTATTGTGTTTCTTACTACTTATATATATATAATTAAAGATGAAACATAAAAACATAACGCATTACTACACTCATAGCCCCCGCACTAGGATTTTCTCCTGTGTCGCGGGTACCATGGACACACAAAGTCGAATAGACAAAAACACCCAGACCAAGAACAGAGATCTAAACACATCACTCAGATGTCTATTTGGCTGGGAATCGAACCCGGAATCCATTGCGCGTCTGTGCAATATGGTGACCGCTCCGCCATGCGGGTCGTCAAAAAATACAGATAAAGATATGTAAACAATATAATTAAAATGCGAAAATTTAAAACGTTGTTTAGCTCGATAAACCCTTTACCAGTTACTTGACTGAATTAATTTCAACCCCAAGTTGCTCTCAACAAAAATTGAAATTCAGAATTCAAAATACGTGCATTTTGTACATACTCGTAAATGGAAGCTCCTCTAGAATTCTATCAAGCTGAATAGCCGAACAAGATTGACTTCGATTATGATTAAATCGGGGCAAGTGAGAAACTTTAGCAGTAGCGCGGATTGAACGTTGTAGACATTCAGAATTTCACCTGTGCCATTTTTATTCATTTAGACACAGTAATCGATTTTTACAGCTAAGTTACCTGTCACGTGTGATGACACAAACAGACAGTAAGCCTTTAATTTGACATTTATACTTAAAATATCGTGGGAGTAAAAGTCCAATGAAATTCTCCTGATTTGTATATTTAATCCGAATGAGCATTTTTTATCACTTGAAATTGGAATTATCATAAAAAAGCCTTTTATGCTTCAAATTCCTTCATAATATTCGTCATAAATATGTATAAACTTCATAATAACGACAATACCTACTTACTTAATAATATTGTCTTCCTTATTCCTTACATATTCTCTTTATCATTATTATTAATAATAAACCCATTTTTAATAGAAGCTAGCAAGTTCAGTAGCATGAAACTTCACTGTGGGTACCTGTAATCCAATATAATTAGATTAATATGTTGATTTACGAAAATCCTATTTAATTCTAAGAAGAGATCCTTGTAAGTTTTAAGTGTTGATAAACGTTATGAAAAACGATATGTGAGACTCATACTTTTTGAGTTTGACTTTTGCGCCAACGCAAAAGTAACTCAAAAAGTATAATTTAAATCACTAAAATTAATATCGACAAATAATATAAACCAGATCAATATTAAAATCTTCTTTATACAATCGATCAATTTATAATTACTATTAATCAATTTATTTAAGTCCTGCCTATGAAATTTGTTAATATTTCTAAGGCAAAACTTCATGACAGATTTGAACCAGGCATTCATCTGTACCCTTAAAATTTATCATATCTTTTACTATCTACCAACAAAACATAGCTATGAGGAGCTATAGTATAACGAGATAATCAAGTTATCCAGTAGTACATTGACGCCAAACCCTCGACAGAGGCCCTCAACGGATTCTATCCACATTAAACAAACATCCATGCTGTCAATACTTATCCGCGTACTGCCTTCCGGTACTTATTAACTAAGTAATCTAATATAACTTTGATGCACTTAATATATATAGCTTTTGGATTCGTTGGTAAACGCCATAGTCTTTTAGTGTTTATTAATGTAATTTAATACTGTACATACATTCATATATTTCTTCCGTTTTATTATTTTTTTATTCTATATACCGCTATTGTTGTATTCCTGATTGCCTGAAGGGTGCATAACTTACAGCATCACCTTTGTACATACATCTTAGGTGTATAAAGATTAATTAAATAAATTATAGATATAGTAACAAGTTACAGTATAATCTAATCTTATCAGTAAAGTGAGATTTATTTGTGATATGTTAACACATATCATAAATAAAACTCACAATATCAGTAAAGTTACAATGAATTTCCCTTCGAGGTATTCCCGGAACGCTGTCCAGGGGCTATTCAAAAAAGAAACAAGAAGCACTCTCTTTCAAAGCCGGCGATGCATAGGAGAATCCTCTGGAATTGCAAACGTTCATAGGCGCCGGTAATTACTTTCCATCAGGTAGCCAATATGCGTCATTTTTAGATTTAAATACGAGTATATAAAAAATACCAAAGGTACGTTATAGATATTTCTGCTGCACTGTTTTTTATGCGTTGCTACGACTAAGAAATAAGTGGGAATGCCTCGGAGAAGTATCTCCCTTACCACACTTTTCAGACCAGAACACAGCAGCACATAACACTGCTGTTATTAGGCAGAAATAGGTGTGACGGTAGTCCGACGTCAAACATTTAAGGATTCAACCACCTTCAAACATACAATAAATTTAAGCGTTGCTACAAGCTACAAGCGTTGAACAGGTGTTCTAAGATAAAAATACCAACGCGAGGCATTCTCAGGGTTGTGTCCGACTGTCGGTAAAACTATTGATCTATATGGAGATGATGAGCAGGTGTCATTAGGCGGAAGTGTCAACTATAACACGCTTTTTACAGTTATAGCCCCACACTATTTTCTCCTGTGTCCAGGGTGCCATGGACACACAAAGACACTAACACCCAGAACCCAGAACAGATATCTAAATACATCATTCAGATCTGCCTGATCAGTCTATCTGGCCGGGAATCCAACCCGAAACCCGCTGCGCGTCAGACCAGTATGGTGACCGCTTCGCTACGCGCGTCGTCAACTTAACATCAAATGAGTGTCCCTTTCAGAAGTTTCACAGGCTTGTGTTATTCATTGTTTACTAGTGGTTTATAAGGAATTTTAAATAAATCTGTTATTGTTATATATTCCGTGATCTTGGATAGATCGCAAATATAGATTTTTCCAAATACATAGATTCGTAAGGAAGATTTAAGTCCAAGTGCCGTATCAAATTGCGGTGCTACGCCGCTATAATCAACCTTATGTTTAAATTAACACTTCCCCACAGAAAATGAATACTTAGAAATTATAATTTAATGACGCTAATTTAATCGTATAGTCACGATTAAATCAGAGTAAAAAATACAAGTGAGCTGCATACTCGTTATTGCTACTTTTTTTAAATAAGAAGTTATTGGTTTTTCACAACTTTCATGCATTTAAGGTATTACAACATTTCCTAACCACTATTTAGACACGAAATAATAGGACCGGGTGACTACGGTGAACACTAGTATGAGAATAAGAGATCGAATGAATAGCTGTCTGTAATAAAATCGCAGAGAAGGCATTGGGAATAGTGAAAGCATTGCGGCTAGCTCTATAGTCGCTTTTTTTCTATTCGTCCGTAGAAAAACTCTTTTGAATTATTTGTAAAAAGATAATCTGTATTTTAAATTTGCTCATGTCTTTGTATAATTAACAGTTGCATGCAACTTAATAAGGCGTACTTTGAACATTCTAGTAGGCAAGTAATTAACGTTAGGTAGTATTTCTTGTATTACTTGTTTTAATATATATTCTAATAATAGAATAGTTATGAAATATCATGAAGACATAAAAAGACAAGAGAAAGTACTAATTCAAGCTATATGATAACAATAATGCTAAGGAAAAAAACTACAATGTAATACCACCGAAGAGAGAACCACATTTGATTTTTTTTTTCCTTATGTTACATGTCGATGTATCTGTCATTTCACTTCAAAGTGTTATTATATATTATTTCTCAGATCGGAGATATGCCGCTGGGTGCTCGTGTTGCTGCTTCGTTCGGCGATTTGATACCTTGCGAGGCAGCACTATTTGATATTACAAGGAACGTGAGGAAAAATCTGTATGCATAAGGACAGTCATTAGGGACACGAACAGCACAGCGGAAAGTCCACGAACACTGGGTTTGATATTAAACAATGCGGATGAAAAAAGCATTCGGAACAGAGGAGGTGAAAAGACAGGCACTGGGAGGTGAATATTGCTTTGCACCGAGAAAATACCGCACACTTTTTCCGAACGAAATTCTTGTTGTTCGTTTATGTAGAAGTACGACTGTTAGTGTCAGATGTGAAGGGATTTTAAAGTTATATTAGCACAGTTATACATTGACTTCTGTTAAGCGTTAATTTATCAATTTTGTAAGATAAAATTGATTTTAATATGAAGTTGTTGCCCCAAGTATCATTTACTATTGTTATAATTTATCGTTATACTATAAACGTACTAATATTACAACAGCCTTTAGGATATAGTAGTATATACGGTATATATAAGACCAAAGTTATCCCATGTACGTATATACATATACCAGGTGATAGATCCAGTGTAGTTCGAACGGGAAGATACCACCGCCACACCTATTTCTAGCGTGAAACAGTTCTTGCGTTTCGGTGGAAGGATATGGTTGCCGGCTCACTTGTATTTGAGGCGACCATCTTGGTCCTCGGGAGTAGCAACGGATCTATAATCGACTTCAGATAGAAACCCAGTTCTATATGTAGTTGCTTACAGATGCCCATGGATGTACTAACCATCATATGGACTGCATGCTCGTCTGTCAATTCAGTCTATTAAAAATGTATTGAGAGTAACCTAAAAATCTATTTGATTTCGAGTGCAATGAACAAGGTCACTCGCTCCATTTACATGACCTTGGCAACGACTCGCTTACAAATTTCACTGCACATTGGAATCGTTTGGAATTCCATGCTGGCTCACACGCTCATGCCAAGGTATTAATGGCTCGTGTTTGATTATTCCAGAAGGTATTTCTCGCGTTGTTTTCTTCCTGAAATTGTACAGTTTGTTTGGAATTGCTCTTTATGTCTGGTATTAATGCCAAGATGTTCTTTGTCAACGCGTTTGCACGTTCCTCGGCTATGACATAGTTTTTGATATTGTTATATCAAAAACTATGCCATAACAGAGAATTATTTTAATAATTTAACTTTTTATTTTTTTCAACTTTGAATATTTTTAATTTAAAATTCTTTAAAAACTCATTTGTTATTTGTTGATGATATTAATCACATATTATTATTAATTTATTTTTAATGAATTGATTGAAGAGGAACTGTCATTTTTGTCACCTATGTCTTATGGGATTCAATATTAAATTTGAGTTTAAATCATACACTATTAATACATAAAATACTATATATTTACTATACTATAAAATATTATATATTTACTGTTACTAGTTAAGGAATTTGGACTTTCATTTTTGAATGCTATTATAATTTTTTTTTTTTATAATTTTTTTATCTTCTCTAAGATTAATAAATATTTGATCTCTGCTGCTCCTGAGTGTATTAGAAACTTGCACTGACCACTTGAATCACTTTCAAAATGAAAATTCCAAAACGTATCAATAATATGTTTTCGTAAAAAAATCAAAGCTTTCCTTGAATTCAGAGAACTCGTAAAATTTTCACGTGTTATTTTTAAACAAAAAATACTCAGTTATTAATAAATTTTGAACAAAACAAGAAGAATAATTGATGATGATGAAGACAGTAATAAAGATACCGTTGACTGTATATTTTGAGTCAGAATGTTTTTGTGCGAAAAAAATATCAGTATCTCTGAATCTCATACTCGTCATTTTAATCTGGAATGTTAAAAATAGGTTCTGTTATGATCCGACTGCGTCAAAAGGAGGGTAATGTTTTTTGAGCATATGTATGTATGTTTTTTGTATGTATGTCCATTTTTTTGGCACACCTTACAGTCCAAACGACTTGTAGGATTGTATCGACTCAGTTGTGTCAGTGACATAGGCCATATATTATAAATATAGCGTGTTATTACTGAAAAAAGGGATAATCTTTTTTGTAATAATAACAATATGGGTAAGTATCAAATAAAAGCTAATAATAGACTATTATAAAATATATATATATAAAAATACTTTGACTTAAGTACTTTGACAAAAAGTCATATAAAGCTTTATATATTATAATTATCATGTTCAAAAAAATAATTTTAAGCAGTCAGATTTCTTGTTATATAATACGTAAAATGTATTATGGGAATTATTTTGCAATTCCTTTGTGATTATCAAGTGGTGCGATTAGAATTGATGATAGAAGAAATACTGCATTTTTTCTGAATATAAGAGTTTCGGTTACGTTACTGGGCAAGAAAAAATGTTTGTTATAATAGTAGTAATTCAAGCATATTTAAACCAAGGAGCATATTAAATACAGTGTCTTCAAGGGTCAGGCAATACAGACGAGTAATTGTAACTTAGTTACGATAAAAATGCAATCACAACTTTAGTAGAAAAATGTTAACATAGCAACGCAACTGTAGCCATTGTTAGACGAGACGAGATGTCCATTGGTAGCAGTGGCCACTCACCATCAAATGAAAAACACCCGTTAGCTACTTTTGATTGATTAATATAAAAATATATTTATTTATCATCCAGAATGGAATTTCGGTAACATACATGAGTGTAAATTTCTTAATCTCCTATGATCCTACTGGGCGAACAAGTAATTTATATCTCGTTTGGAATTTTTTCTATGCTTCCTTAAATGTCCCTTAAATATCCTAAAATTTCCAGTAGCCTTATCAGACGGGCACATTAATGTGAAATACATAGCTCTTATAAATTTATAGAAGCAGATAATTTTCGTTAACAGCTTAGGATAAATAATGGCACGGCTTAGTCGGCATTAAATGTAATTCGTACCTTCATTATCTCATTCTTATCAGGTTAAAATAGGCTGTCGTTTTGTATTTTATTACTACAATGTATCTTTTTTCAAATATATATAAGTAAGGGTGAAATTAAGCCGTAAGCGAGTAAAAATTGTACTGTAATACAGTTTAGAAGCTCAAAAGTGTATGGAATATTTTCTTGAGGTCCAGTTTTTTTATAATACTAAAGTAGTTAACGGGTATGCAAGTCATACAAAGCCTGATGGTAGCTACTGTCGCCTATAAACATTTGTAACCAATTCGAGATAAAATTAATCGTACCTGACATAGGGCATAGAGGCTTTGATATCCGTGACGAAGTGTATCTCTCTTACCACACTATTCAAACCAAATCATAGCAGCCTTACACATTACTATTATAAGATGGACTTAAATACAACGAAAAAAATTTTCCACGCTCGAATCACGTTATCAACAATCATCTTTTCGTGGATTAATCATTAACAGAAAAAAATAAAAGTATAGACGTAACACAAGATAGTAACACAATTGGCGTCTAATGGTAGGCTTTAAAATCTATCGATGACAAGATAAACGCAGATCTCAGGTGCTAGATTTTTAAGTAGTGACTGTAGAGTGCGTCCGCATGTCTCCGATGGATCAAAGCGCCGCATACCGAATGTTTTAATTCTGGCAATCGAACCGGCACTATTTATTTCGGAGTCATTGGCATTTGTAGCGAAAGGACGGCGGTTCATTGTTTATTTATAGAATTCAAACATTCGATATTCAAAGATTTATTTATCAAATATATACCTGTAATATACAGATTCAGTATTGTAAACAGCTATCAATCCATCAACTCTTAAAAGCCTTCCGTAATGTACACCAACCGACCGGTCCTGAGCCATCCGAAGCCATTCCATCGCCTTCTTTACGTCACCAGCCCACCTAGTCGAGGGTTGAGTTGAATAGTTGAAAAATGCCTCGCAATTATTTACTCATATTCAGAAACAGAAAAAGGACTTTTTTTAAGTATTGAAGTAGCAAACGAGCATGCAGCCCACCTAATGGTAAGTGGCTACTGCCGCCTATACACATCTGTAATCAACCCTAGGTAAAATCAAAGTCTCACCTAAGGTGAGCCACAGATGCGTTGCTACCCCTAAAAACTAAGATGGAATGCCTCTGAAAAGTATGTCTCCCTTACCACACCCTTCAGATCAGAACACAGCAGCGCATAACACTGCTTTTATAGGGCAAAAACTGCTGTTATACTACAGAAATACTACAATTACATATTTTTCTTTTATGATTTCAAAACTACTGCTTAATTGAATAAATTCTATGTATAAGATTGCAAAATGAGACATCAAGGTAGGAGTTGGTAATACAAATGTGACCAACACTGACAAGGACAGACAAAATATAAGGAGACAAAATATCATGATATTCTTGTGACGTTGACAATTATGGACGGTCGACCATCTTCCACCAGAGGATCCTGGTCTATTTTGCAGGCAGCAGTAACAAGTTGGTACAGCTGGGTAAGGTAGAAGAAAAGAGACCTTTCGGCCGATCACCTACCCGATGGTGTGACCAAAAAGCTACCCTCACTGGACTCCCCATTGTGACTGCCCTAAGAACAGCAAAAATGAGGAACCTGGAGAAGCATAAAACAAAACTGTATTTCATGGACAAGACCTACAGCAATCGAGACCCACTGCTGGGCGCCAGCTACCTATCATGATAACAAAGGCTTGCACAGTGGTTCATAATGTCAAAGCCAAGTGCGGATCAGTAGGCTTTACACGCTTTTGAGAATCCTTTTATTAAACTAAAGAAACCTTTTTGATACATTTAAATAATTATGTATCCGACGTCACTAAATGGTTTTTTAGGTGAAAACCTACAAAAGACATTCGGCGCCGTGGTAGCGATGTCGAGTTATGTAGGATTTTTACCGTATAATTTTTTCGCCCCGGTGACCGTTATTGGTGCTGCGCAGAAGACTCCGGGATCTCCAACTGAAGCTGAACTGAGCGCTTTGCCCCTTCAGGACGTGTCACTATCAACTCGATACATGAATCCATAATTCATGTATGCGATATGTTTGTTAAAATTATAATAACAAACATGTTAAGCGGTTAAGAGTTAAGCGCAACAGTTGCTCACAAAAATGTTGTTGAGTAGCAGAATTTTTTTCTCATTCTGTGCTACGGGTGTTGTTCTTGCCTATACTGGAAGTTCTACTCCCCTCCCGGCTCCTTATATATTCCAAAGAATTGAACACACAAACATTCGAAAAACGAAAGTCTTTCCTGTGTCTCAGTCTGGTAAAGCTTCCTTGTGTATTTTATTAAAGAACAACAAAAATATTGTAGCCTTCAAGTGAAACAGGAAATTGAATGGGATTAGAGGATTTAATAGAACAAGCTCCGACGATACCAGAAAATATTGGCTCTTACATAGAAGTTATTTAAAAATATGCTATGCAAATTGTGAATGATGAGAAAACAGCTGTTTATTATTTTAATAGATATGTTTATCAGGGTGATTTCTTTCGAGTCGTTTGGTACAACAGTTTCGTGTCCTTAGTATGATTTGTTACGTTTCCTGAAAACAATTATTGTTTACGTTTTTGTCCATGGCACTTTCGCTCATTACCAAATACATTGTAAGGTATGGCCGTAAACGTAACCATGTAATGTATGGGCTAAAATGTAATAATAGTAATGATAAATGTAAACAACGATAATTTTGAAAAAACGTAACAAACTCGTACTGGGAAGAGCACAGAGTATATTTTTAGCGTAGATAAACGTTGCGCCGCCGCTGATTCACATAATTTGTCTTCGATTGGAAACAGCGCCATCTAGTTTAAATTAAATGATTAGATGCAGCGGTATCGGTAAACGATTTTTTTGTCTTTAATAAAACACTTTCACACTTTCTACACTCATAGACCCACACTAGGATATTCTACTGTGTCGTGGGTACCAAGGACACACAAACACCCAGACCCAGAACTAAATCTAAACTCATCATTCAGATGTGAATCTGGCCGGGGATCGAGTTCACTGCATGTCAGACTAGTATGGTGACCGCTTGGCCACGCGGGTCGTCAAAGAATACTTCAAATAGCACAAAAATCAATCGGTTGCAAATGCGGTAATTTAATTATGTCCAATGATCTGCGGCACAACAACGTGATGAAGAGTGCTCTATACTAGTATTTTTACTATGATATGGAACTAGCAAATAGCACCTGATGGTAAGTGGTCAATGTAACCCATGGAGATGTAATCGAACCCAGATCAGACTTACATACCTGCAGTCGACGACCCTTCAGAACTAAGTTTAAACGTCTCACATACGTACGTCCCCACACCTACAAAGGGTTCTGTTACTTTTCAACTATATATGCAATATCATTAGGGCCGTCTTTCCTGTAAGGGGCCCTAGGCACATAAGGATAATGGGGCCCCTATGGACATAATAACGCACTAATTTGTTAAAATAGACATACACGTAGAAGGAAGATAGATAAAACGTTGATGTAATAATGATATACAACTTAGTCCTTCACTTTTGCTTTTATCCCTTTATTTGAATAACGCATGTAGTATGCGTAACTTTAGACCAAAGGCACAACATAAAAATAATTCACTATTTTTTTTTAATATTATACACTATTTTTATAAATTGAAATTTATTAAGCACTCTGAAACCGGTAAACCTGATTTTCGGGTGAGAATATAGTAGCTATCGGTTATCGTTTGGTAATTGAGTAGGGGGCCCCAATTGATCAAGGGGCCCTAGGCACGTGCCCAGTGAGCCTAGTGGTGAAGACGGGCCTGAATATCATTCTCTAGAAGTATTATAAAGTGCAAAAATATTAAAGCTGTTAATTTATACCGGATAGCATTTAAAAATAACATTGCGTTATGAACATAATACTAGCAATACACTTTACATACGTATTTTCATTAATATTAATCACAATATTAAAACTGTACGCCCCGTGGATATGAATATAGGAGCAAATAGCGTGTCATTGCAAAAAAACATCTCTTGTAGGTACATGTTTTTGTAAATAATATTTTATATAAAATATGCTAGGATTCGGTTATGATTTGTTACTATATCTCGTTTGCTATGGAGTATAACGACTAAGCTTGACTCTTCTGGACCACTGAAGAAGAATTTAATCAAACCGACAATGAGACATAAAAATGCAAGAACGTACAAATATCCTATCTTCCCAAAATTCCAATTAATCCTAGTTTCTGCGGTACAGTTGATCCCCTATTCGCTAATAATAAATTAATAGAGTCGATAAAATACAACACAAAATCGAAGCGTCATGGTAATATGTCTGTAGGTGGTAGAACTTTTTGTGGTTCGACTCCGGAAGCACCACCGCCACAATTATTTCTGCCTAAAAAACAGTGTTGGTCGCTGCTGTGTTCTGGTCTCAAAGGTGTGGTAAAGGAGACATACTTTCCGAGATGTTCCAACTTAATCCTCAGGGTTAGCAATACATTCAGATGTATTGCTATACAGGATAGCCACAGGGCTATCTTCACGTAAAACTCTGATGTTATCTTTGATTACAGATGTCCACGGGCGGCAGTGGCTACTTACTCAGTGAACTGCATGCTCGTCTGCTTCTACCACATCTAATATGTATATGTATAGATGTGTGGCGACCTCCCGCTACTCATCGACAAGATGACGTCACCGTATTCTGAAACACGCTATCGGAGTTTTCTCAAC
>DWLI01003613.1:0-11642 GCA_018249915.1 Cecropterus dorantes dorantes
CAGATAAGCAAGAACCGCTTAACACTAAAAATAGGCGTGGCGGTGGTACCTCCTCGGTCGAACTAATTACGTTCTACCTTGCAAACATGTATTCTGAATCCAAAATTATCATTGACAGTATCTTGAAATCATGTGTAAGCTTTTCAAATACATTTAAATTTATCTATGTAAATGCCACTTTCTCTCATATTGTTATATTATTTGATTTTTTTATTTTTACCTGTAAAAAAATTAACCCTAGTACAAGGTCATTATACACACATGCGTTGCAGTAATAACATATGTAAATAGAATCAAATAGGTAATCAAAAGTATTAGAACACCTTTAGAAACTATGATTTAAAATGTTTGACATGTCTTATTTATTCGCTTCATAAGTTAGTTATTGTTGGTCAATATTGGTCACGTGTTGATATTATTGGTCGTATTTTTTACTTTTACGGATAGCAAAAAAAATAATTTAAAAAAAATCTTGAAACTTACTACAGAATGCCTTAACATATCTGCGAACAAGAAAAACAAGCTATACGTAATGCTTTTAAATATTCTTAAATAAAACAAAATGTATTTAAATCAAATTAGCCTTAACCTGTTTCATGCACGTATTTAAATAAAATGGAAGATTATTTTATGTTTGAATTGTTTTTTTGTAATGATAGATCATGGTCTTTTTTCAAAGCCTTGTAATAAAATGATTTAAACAATAACCGTGTTTGATTTCCTGCTTAGTTTTTGTTCCACGCTCCAGCTCCACCATGTGTTAAGTTTAAAAAATTTGCATGTATTTCTATAGAAATGCAAATTTTATCTATGCTTATTTTTTGTTTTTGGACAGAAGTATGTTATACACGGTACATTGTTACTAAAATGTACAAATTATATTCCATTTTTTTCTTATTATTTGTCACGATCACGAACTATCGTGAACCGTTTAAATTTGAATTATTTGGCCTAATATTTATTTATAAAATAAATTATTATTTGTGGTGTTTAGTCTCGGATAAGAATAGTACCAACCTTCCCGTAAATACGTAGGAAATGACTAAGGGACAATTCGGGATATAGTCAACAATGTCTTCCCATGTAACATGAACATACAGGTAGATCACCAACAGACATATGAGTCGTGTGATTCCTAAATTTTAAGTTTACTATCTAAAGTGGCAGAGTTATACAATTTATACCTATCGGTTGACTCAAACAGAATATAAAGATATTATGCGAATTTACAGTTTATGGCCGAGTACCTACACACCTACAAGCGGAACATGAAACAGACTAAATCGTTAACAATCCAAATAGTGTCAGAGATCGCCGATACGGTGACCACAAGAATGTATATGGCCCATTAGTCACGCTTCTTACTAATTCAATGTTCACTACTTTAACTGGTTTCATCCGCCTTAATATTGGTCTTTGGGATACCATAGAAATACCATTGAGGATGATTATAATTTTAAACTTATAAAATTATTTTTTATGACAACTTTCATGTAATGGCTTATTTTGGAAATTGCTAGAAGTATCTCGAAATATTTAAGCAGTGTAATAATTGAAGGTACTAAAAGAATCTATTTACTCTCAAAATATTCAGTATTTATGCTAAAAATTTACAGAATCAAACAAACAATATATAAAATAATAACAAGTAGCAAACAGTAAAAGATACAAAAGAAAAACTTAAAGATCAGAAGAAAACACAAGAAAATCTATCATAAGATAAACAAAGAAATAGGCCTGCAATTGTTACAATAATCAAAACAGCGCCCGTACATGGCTTACATAACATAATGTATTATGCAATGCAGAACCTGCGAGCGATAACAAATGTGAACTATAACAAGTAATAATATTTATCTGATACACAAATACTCGTTTCCCTCGAGAATCGAACACGGAATCTTAGCGCGGAACCTGTTGCTCTTGCATTGTATGATGGAATCGAAAGCTATTACCATTACCAAGTAACTCTCTTGAGACTTGTTCGTCTTGATATGAGACTTCATACAATAAATCCGACGAGTTTTAGATGATCTCAATGTATTGTTTCTAATATGTTTAACGTGATATTATTTCTGTTATACTTTATAGGAACACTTGGGTTTTAAGACTGAAGCAAATAATAGGTACATTGGTATATGTATACTAATCTTCATTAACTGTCTTGACAGATTCAGAAGTTGAATTATTTGAACGATTTTTTGCATAACAAAAAAAATTAAATTATTTTATGATTTCATTTATTATGATTATTTATTCCTTATATACATTTTGACATTGTCAACTGCGAAGTTATATTCCCCATAATTTTCGTATCCTCCAGACATGATTACTGGTTCTTTGTTTTTGCTTTATCTCATATTATTTTCAATATTCTCATTTTATATATTTTATTCATTACCTGAATCCTATTTGCTATGTTCCCTACGTATCATAGACAGTTATTTCGTCTTTTACTTTATATGTCATTTGTTTTTGAACATTGATTCAAATGACATCAAACAACAACAACAAACATTCAGATAGGAAGGGGTTTATTAATAAAGTTCTCAATACAACATTATTTTGTGCTCGAATGTTTAAACACATTCCGACCGACGCTACGTTGGTGGGCATTGTTTACCTATTTCTTGTTTTGCGGTGGCGCGGTGGTAATTTATATTGGTTCGTTGTCGAGTTTCGCACGTTCCACGAATACATTTTTTGTTAAGTCTACCATTTATAGACAGCCCAAATCTATAAAGATTGTCTATTTGACATCAATAAGATTCGTATTATGACGCCATTTTAACACTTTGTTGGCGTGTGTTGCTTTGATGATGCATAATACTTGAGAAGAAGTTAAAGGGTATTTTTATTTAAAAAAATACTATTTTGTATGACAAAGCTGGAATAACATATCATATTAATCAAAAGTAGCGCCACATCACCTAGCTATCTAGAATTTATTGCATTATCTCGTATAGGTTGACGAAAACAAATAACCTCCTATATTTTTGCCGCTCTGCGAAATTGCTCGGTTCGTCTACCCTAAATCTGGCCCAACTCATGAATATGTGGCATAGTTAAACAAAAGTAATGGCAAGAAGTTGCTAGAATAATTAATTATTATACAATTCATTTATTACACTTTAATGCGAATGACGACAGTTTGAATGCGAATAATGCCAGATGCTTACAATGCATCTTCCAATCAATGCATCTTACAATCAATCTTTATTTAAACACGTTACAAAAATATCCAGACATTAACTTTCAGATTAATATTCAAATACATAAAATTTCGTCTATAATCATCCCCTTTACTCTATAATTAGCTGAAGTGCACAAAAGCCGTTTATTAACATTACAGTTCCCACGGCACTACGTACAATAAATGATTTATTTTAAGTTATAAATATTGAAGGATTAATTGGTCATTTCGTATCTAATTAAACTTTTAATTGGGGTTGAAATGACCTTACTGCATTGAGTTTAAATTTACATACAGAGTACAAGAGATACGCAGAGAAATTAATGTATGTGTATATTAATGTTCGAAGGTGAAATTTATTTGAGTGTTTCCTTTGCGTTTCATAAGGCACCAATGAAGATAAATCAGATTTAAAATCGAGTATTATTTGTTATAATAATGTATCATATTTTTGATTGCTACTAATTAAGTATTTCAATGTTTATAAACAAACAAGTTACAGGATTCTTAGAGCTTGCTTTTCGGTAATACATATACAAAATATTCGGAATTATAAACATATAATTGGCCTTTAAACTTCTACATGGCTGAGAATCAAACTTGGATCATAGTGTCAGTAAGAAAAAAAATGTTAGATGTTTACTAGTTTTGTAGATTACTGTGTAATTACGAAGTAATTTGACGATCTAAAGAAATCATATAAAAGAATATCATAGAACAAAACAAAAAAAATGAATATTTTAGCAACCAATCAAATATTATAAGTTGTAAAACCTTGCGAATATTCAAATATAGTCATGCACATGCCAACTAAAGTAAAGATTTGAACAGAATTATGGGTATATGTTATAAATGTTCCGCCCCAAATTTATCGTGTTTGTTTCGTAATAAAATATATCACGGCTTGTTAGTCTGACGGGTTATCGAGGGAACTATAAAAATAATTACAGTGAACAAAAATTTGCGCCCGCCGAGACCACCCGCGGCTCAGGCTTGTTAAATTTACTAACTTTTGCTGTAAATAAGCCAGCTTACTTATAAACTTATTATATCGCGAACGATAAACAATGTTTATTGTTTTATTAACGGAAAGTTTTATAATGTTGCAATAAGTCAGAATGGATACCAAATACAATGAATTGCTTATTAATGTATTAACAAATGTTGGTTCTCTAAAATAACGAAGGACTTGAGAATATTTAACGAACGAGATAATAACTTACAATATTAAAGACCGCCATTTTTTTTTCTAATTTTTATATAGATATGAAAAAAATATTGATTATCGCATAAAATTTTTTAATGTATCTGAATGTTTTGTTTTAATTATGTTTCTTGATGTCCAATTAAAAGCATACCTATCTCCGATTTTTCATGTTTGTTTTTTTTTCACAAATGTTTTAATAACTTTTAGGTTAGAATTTAAAATATGTATTTACCGAGCGTCAATGCCAATGTACTGAAAATTGCCATTGAAGTTTAAAGGGATGCTGGTTTTTCCAAAATTAGCTTCTGAGTTATTAATGTAAGTTTCACAAATTTCTTGGATAATTAAAATGGAAACTTCTGCCATAAAATGTGTTAGATATATGTTCTCAAGTTTTTAAGTTAGTGGTAAACCTAACAACACTGAAACAAACGAGCCTACAATTCGACCATATGTACGAGTATGTAGTAGCCCACCAAAAATATTCTGTAAAAACTCGCCAAGTCTCGATGGAGCTACTTGTTTATCTTTAAAAAGTAATGAAATCTAGACAAAGTCGTGCCAAATCTGAGGTTGCTTATTGCGATTTCTTTATCATTATAGTTAATGTTGTGTGACTAACGTATAAAGAATGTTGAGTCTTATGTCTTATCCAGTAAATGTTGAGATACGCGGATAATTTAAACAAATCGCAGTAAGGAACCTTAGACTTGGCACTACTTTATCTTGATTTCATATCTTTTTAGTGATAAACAAGCAGCTCCATCGAGACTTGGCTAGTTTCTTACAGAAAGTTTTTAGTGGGCCTCTGGATAAGACCGAGGTTCTCAAACAAGAGACTGGAAATGTGGTGAAATGGAATTCAGTAAAGGATGGTACGGCAGTGTTTGCTTCGCGCTTGACTTGGCGGGGGCACTACAATGCACCCAGATTCAAATTTTAACACGCTTCAACGCTTACTCAATTAACGTTACGAAAAATACAATAGTTAATTTATAATTTCGAACAAAATTTACTTTAACCAATTCAATGTTAATAATGAATTGAATGTTTAAATAAATGGTTTTTAAAATATAATTTTTTATGACGCCAATTATTTTGTTTTTTGTATTCCTTTCAGAGAACTCTTTTACTTGGACGCATATCACGGGAATGCTTCAATCAATAAATAATTAGTCCGTCATTACAAAACATCCGCATTACTTAGTTAAAACAAACGTGTATGCAAAATTTTGCGAAATAGATCAGGATTAACTGGTTTAAAATTCAGTTCCAATATTTGCTCCTCATATTCATACGACATAACAATGCACTGAAAAGCAGAAAATAAACTTTGTAATAATGAAAACCATAATTTTTGTGCATTTGTAATATTTAATTAGTCGCGAGATTTTTCAGATTCGGTTTATTCACACCTAAGTCTGTCATTTCCAGATTTATTCACGTGTTCTCATAATAATTTCTCATATTACCGTTATCATAATACGTCGGTATGTTTGCAGCAAGCCACGTTATCTGTCGTGTGCTGGCGGTGAGCCAGCGCCGGGTTAATTCTAACCGCCTGCATTCCGCGCCTAACTGCTCAGACATTGAAACAAGAAAAATAATAATATCTCCAGCCACCAAGGTTGGGTGCGAACGCGGTAAAAGCTAGATAATGTTATGTAATAGATGTATCAATCGTCTGATGCAACAACGTTAAAGATTAACAACGAAACATTTTTTGTAATTTAGGATGTAATGTAGTATGTACAAAGTGGCAGCCGAGCATGCAGTTTAATTGAAGGTAAGTGGTGTGTAGTCACACATGCTCGTAGGATTGATTAACCCCAGATAAGGTAACTACCTTACTTTAGGCAGGCCACAAACGTATTGCTTTTCCTCGCGGACTAAGTTGAAGCGCCACGGATGAGTATGTTGCCTACCAGTTACGATGAAATGAAAGTCTGACGATCGGATCTACCCTTTGAATCCCAAACAGACACCCCTGATTTTTTAATTGAGTGCGTATTAGAGATTAACTGTCACGTGACAGATAATCTTTAACGACGAAGTAAAATAATACGAATAAACATACAAGCCAAAAAAAAACATTAAGAAAAGTTCTTAAAAATGTATGTCTACCAATCCTACTGCCTAAATCCCTCTCACCCTGAGACGAGACCTGAGCTCAGCATTGAAACAGTAATAGGCTGACGATGATGAAATATATTAGAAAATAGAGTCATTAATTTATAAATTGAAAATAGTAAAAAAATATGAACAAATACAGAACTGTTCGGGATATAGTCTGATTCGTCACCAGAATTTCTGTGTTATGACAGCTTTGAAAGCTAATATTATGTGCTGTTGTAATGTGTGATATTTGTGGTTGAGATACTAGTATGAAGCGTTTAGTTTTCATGAGAATGTAAACATTTATAGATAACGTGTGAGACTCAATCTTTTTTAGTGTTAGTGGCAGTGACTCATTACCATCAGTGGTAAGCACTGCAGTTGTTTGTCAATTCAACTTTATAAAGAAAGCACAATAAACGGACGCCTTTCCAGTTTCGTAGAGGGCTGCTTTATTACCATATCAAAACACCTTTCGAAGTGATTAGAAAGAAATCAGTTTTAAATGAGATACATAAAATAATATAAATTCAAACTTTGTAAAGCTATAATCAAAATCAAAGACTGCATAATTAATCTGAAACACTATAATAGACACAGCATACTCTTTCAAGTATATGTAATCACATTTAAAACATCTATTATTGTAGAACCATCACATAATACAACAGTTTCAATTGAAAACATTCACGACCGACTGAACAATATAAATGCACTGCTACTGTTTTCAAAAAACAGCTTACAATGACCAAAACTCATTTTAAATACCAGCTTGCAAAAACGAACTCTAATAGTTAGCGAAAAAGATAAAAAGGGTTTAAGTAAACAAACGCCCCTACAAAAGGGTTGTAAGGACGAATGGATTAGATTTGTTCAGTTTTTTGTTGTTTTTGTAGCAATAACCCCTTGACTATTCGTGCGCGGTGTTGAGGTGCTGGCGAACTAGAGCGTTGTTTTTGTACTATCTACTGCACGATGCGTTTTTTTAATTGAAGTAGTAAATGAGTATGCACTGAACCTAGATAAGTGGTCACTATTGCATATGGATATCTGTTATCATATGGATATGGATATCTTCTGTCTCCTGTCTTGACGACCCGCGTGGCGGAGCGGTCATCGTGCCGCTCTGACACGCAGCGGGTTCCAGGTTTTATCCCCGGCCAGGCAGACATCTGAATGATGAGTTTAGGTTCTGTTCTGGGTTTAAGTGTTTGTTTATTCGTCTTTGTGTATCCCACAACACTGGAGAAATTCTTATTGTGGCGCTATAAGTCCTTTTTTTAGAAAGTGTCTTCTATTTTCAATCTTATATCTTTGTATACGTATCTATACGTAAGAGAACTTGTCCCAATTGAAAGACAAATTAATCATTGCAATCCAGATTCAATAAACCTACTTTATTGAAGTTAGAAGCATGTTTGGACCTTGAGTTCCTTTTGTGACGTAGACACTGATTAAGGAAGGATTTTTGAACACTCTAACCCAAAAGTTTATTTTCAAATTCAGCCAATTTAGCCATTTAGAAAAAGACCCTTTATTAAATTGGAATTTTTCGACACGTGCTCGTCCTCTGGGGTTGTGTGTGCCTTTTCATATTATTTTATCGAGTTTTTGCTAGTTCTAAACAAATTCAGAATTTTATTGACATTAGCCACCGTGTTCCTTTATCTCAAGACTAACTTGGAATGCCAGGTGTAAGGGATTTTTCTTATCACACCATGTACATGTCTTGTTACAGAACACAGTAAACTGTTCCACCGCTGTGTCATACTGAAGTAGGAGTTCATGAAAAACTTCACATATAACATTAAATCCATTTAAACTTAATTACATACATTCATCTAATTTCATGAAAATTAAATGATTTGTTCTAAATAAATTTTATACTTCGACTCCATATGTTCGAATTGCCATGTACAACTAAGGACAAATAAAACGCCCATACTCAGAATAAACCTGAATTTATTAATTAGACGTATGTCTAACCAAGGATAACCCTTCGTGTGATGATCTATATAGCGCTAGCCATCATTGCCATGGATTGCATTCAAGAAACATGTTGAAAAGTGGTAATGACCAACTAATTATTTCCCATTAGATAGACTGCAAGTTTGTTACCTACTTATATTACACATATTTTGTATAAGATTGCAGTAACAAATAAGTATGCACCTGATGGTAAGGTCATGAACTAGAACAGGAGTTTTACCTGAAGTTGATTACAGATGCGTTGCCACTCCTGAGGATCATCTCTTCATCAGCTGACATTCATACCCATGAAACGCAGAATTGTTTTACGCTAGAAATAGGTTGTAAATACTCCCGGTCGAACCATACTAATTGAGACGAAGTTCCTTATCGCGCGTTGTGGAGGAGACAGAAATAATTAGACCAAAAGTTGTAACGACACTTTTTGGCTATAGTTGCGCTGCGCGGCGTTGCGCGGCGTGCGCGTGTTATTATCGTTTCGTCTTTCCATTTCGCAATGAACAGTGTGGTGTTTATGTGTTTTATTACATACTAATTTATCGAAAGGACCTTCGTTCCATCCGGGTGTCCCTTGACATCTCTCAAGTTTTTTTATCATCTTTTAAAATTGTACTATTTCAAGAAAAACGTACGAGGTTATAAAATATGAATGTATTTATTTAGTGTGCTTCCACCTGTATAGTGGAGCAAATACTGACCCAGTTGGCGGCGGCGGCTCGCGGAAGAGCGCGGCCGCGCCGTGCCAGCGACAAGCATTTCATGCTTCATTGTTATTGTAATTGCTATTAGTAAATAATTGTTCAATGCTAATACTGATGATTGATACCTTCGTGATTGAGACGTTCCAATATAGTCCTCAGGGGTAGCTTCGCACGACCTTAGGTACAACTCTAATATTACATGGGGTTGATTACAAAAGTCCATGAGCGGCAGTGATCACTTTGCATGCTCGTTTGCTACTTCAAAACTATTAAAAAGAAATAAGAAATACCTGTAGGTATATTATACTTATTCGGTACATTATTTTATATAAATATATAATGTATTTATACATCCAAATAATGTAAGAAAGCTGATATTCTTCTTCTAGATTAAAAATTTTAGTTGTCTCCAACAACTAAAATAGTATAAAGTATGATTGTGATATTTTATGCTAATGTTATTGTGTAGTTGGAGTCTCGAAATGTAAAAAATCATAGATGTGTCAACGTTTTTGAATCAGGTTTCTATGATTTAGGTTTTGTGAAATATATATAACTACCCACGTATTAAGATGACCTTAGAAATTAAAAAATATTATAAAAACTAAAATCCCAAGTGCTTTAACTGAAATTTTTAAGGTTAAGATTTTTTTGTTTTTAATTCATATATGTACTCGTATGTATATATTTATGAGATTTCCTCAAATAAGTATTGTTCCCATAAAGGCATTACCTATATTCTAGGTATGATTTGTCTTTTTTTAGAAAAAAGATCGATATTATACAATATATATATACTCGTATCTATTCATTAATGGCCTATTTATTATTAGCTTTCGTTTGATACTCTTATTGATATTTAATAAAAAAAGCAAATAGGTACATTTTTTGTCTCCTATTTAAAGCCTATTTTTAAATAATATTACCGTCGGGTAAATATATTTAAAATGACGTGTAAGTATAAAAGAAATAACATATTCAAGGCTTTACACAACTTATTGAATGATGTAAAAACTTCTAAATAATTACGCAAAATCTTATCCAAAGGAATCACAGACTTAACAAGTTATAGAATTGTCATTGTTCCGGTTATTGCTGTTAATTCAAAAGGCGTGGATTAAATTCGTTTAAAACTTCCGTCGAAGTTGGAAAAGGGTTTTAACAATGGTATTTCAATTTTGCTTAACTTGCGACGTATTGTTAGGAGAACAAGTTAATAGGTAATTAGGCAAAGACGGGTTGCTAAGTCCATAAGCTGTTGTGTAAGACGAAATAAGGTAGCTTGTAACTTTTTATGTTGTTGTCCTTTTTAAAACTTTTTGGAATAAGTGAAAGTAATAGGGTATTACACTCCTTATTAGAAAAAACTTAAAGAACAATTATATGATAGATGTGTAGAAACAAACGTAAAATGTTTATTTCTATTCATAACGATTCAGTATTCGTTTTATATATTTTTAACGGTCGTAGAATCAATTATGGTTCGACTCTGAAAGCTTCACCGCCACAGGTGCAGCTTTCTGCCTCATAACAACCACATAACAACGTGTTAATTGCTGCTGTGTTTTGGTCTGAAGGGAGTAGTAAGGGTGACATAGGCGTTCCGACTTAGTCCTCAGAAGTAGCAACACATGTATGGCTGACGTCAGGTAAAATTATGATCTTGTCTGGCGTTGATTACAGGTGGTGGTGTCAGGTGGTTTGCATGCTCGTTGGCTACCTCAAAATCACTTTTTTGGGCTTAGTTCTCAAATATCTAAAACATTATACGTCAGTTTGGCATCGATGTGATGCCACTTCTATAGTAAATGAAAGGGTTTTACTGTGCCTAGACGATAGTAAAATGTTTACTAACGCAATTACATCACGGGTCAAACGGAATTGCGACTAGCGTTTCCACGCGAAAACTCAAAACGACATATAACAATTATAGGTTTAATTATAATATATTACACATTTTGGGTTTCATTGTACATAAATATAAATTCTAGTGCTTTATTAATATAAGATATGAGACACGGAAAGAAGTTACTTAGTATCTTAGGATACAGTTCGATTATAGTAAATAGGTATATCATATCGGCACGAGCGGTTATAAGTTGTGGCTTCTGCTGTTAATAATATAAATTTAGGTAGACGACAAGTTCTTGTAAAATTTGGGGGTTACTTTGCCCTGGGAAGGATCTGAGGGGTACCTCGCAAGGGAAGCACCGGTGAATTCTATCTGAGATCTCAGGGTTTCCCTATACGCTTATTGAGGCTACCGAGGGTGTTTTAACTCACATAACTCTGCTGTTCAATAAAAGATAGGTTATCATTTGAATATTTCCACCCCAAACAAAAAAGGTATATCATATTTAAATTTTATGCAACATAATAATGAAGTGTTAAAAAAATACAAGAAAAATGTAAATGAGCTTAAATGAATATAGAAATA
>DWLI01003614.1:0-11641 GCA_018249915.1 Cecropterus dorantes dorantes
AAAATCTCGCAAGCCGCAGGTTGCCGACCCCTGCACTAGTATGTTCTCATTGTACGAGTACATTATAGATTGAAATATTGTGAGTTAAATTTTTATAAAGAGTTATACAAACTTAATATTTTTAATAAGATACAAATATTCTTTATTGTACGAGAACAGCGAAATGATAATAACATACATGGCAGACACATAACCATACAATACATACGCGAACGTAGACATATTTATATTCCCGGTGTTACTAAATGTAACATATTTTTAACACCTCTCTAAAGTTTAAAATTAATTCCAAAGTGATTCCGCGCCCATGTAACATCAATACTTATGTGACTCACTCTATTTTTATATCATGTTAAGAAATCTTACATCTATACTTGATATAATAATACTGCTGCAATCCGAGAAAATTGCATTTACAATTGTACAATATAACATGAAAATATTTACAGAAAATGTTTCCTGAAGAAGTGCTCAAGGAACCAGCGGTGCGAGACGCGTTCAGAAAAGCCTTAGACATGATGAACAGAAGTACAGACATCGATGCGGTGGAACCACCTCCGCCACCACGCTTTACAGCAACCGAGCCTAAGGAAACTTCTAGAATATCAGACGTGTTATCCTCTATCAGCCAACACAAGAGCTTCTCGGAACTTCTAGAATCTAGATGTATAGAACGGGGTATAACTTTTGTTCCTATCGCAGGCAAGACGAGGGAAGGACGTCCCTTGTACAAGATAGGAGAACTTCAGTGTTATGTTATACGGAATGTTATAATGTATTCCGATGATTCCGGACGCACCTTCTCGCCTATTGGTCTGGATAGACTGTTGAATTTAGTGGAAGAATGATTGATGTGAATAAATTAATTGATGATGGATCATGGTGTTTATTTTCAACACTAGATTTAGAAAATTTCTCGGGCTATTTCTGGACTTTTTAAACAAATATCGCTGATTTCGTCTTTATACAGGATATGAATTTGATTCCCATTCCATTTTCAGGGTTTCTGGAAATTTTATTTTGAAATAAGTAGCCCTTTACTATACTCGTATATATAAATGAGTACCATGAATTTTAATGTTTGATTACTAATGTTTCTGTGTACAAAAATTTAAAAATAAAAAAAATAATTTAGTATTTTTGAATATCTAGAAGATAGATAGATCTAGAAGCTGCCATAAGATACCAGCGCTATTAGATATCAAACGCTTAGCAAAACATTCATGAATTTAAATGTTATTGGACTAGTCTGTTACATATTTATATTCACGCATTGGAAATTATTTTTATACAATTGGCTTATATGCAGACTGTTATTATAAATCCTAAATAAATGAATCTTATCTTCTATAATTTATTCAGAAGGTGCAAAATAAGAAAAACGATTATTTGACATGCAAATTTTTATTGCATAATAAACATGAGTATAATATATTTGAGTGCATTCTTAAGATTATGTTGATTAATAAAAATATTCGATATAAACGTAAATTTTTACGTATACATTGTACGATAAAAGAAAAAAACTAAACATAAACAACAAAAAATAAAATTCGATTAAAATTTGGCACAAAATTTAAAATAAATTCGATTAAATATTTGGCATAACATAACGCATTTTTTGGCTTAAAATTAAGGCAAAGTTGCTTATTTGTACATATTTTACAATCTTCACAAAATAAGTAAATAGGTATCATTGTAGAGTAGTTACGTATTGTTATATAACCGATTCTTTATCATTTCGTCTTTAAACTATGGCAATAAAAATAAATTCTTATGTAAATTATACATAACAAGCTATGATTACGAACTGGATATATCAGAAAAAACAGTAAATACAAGTTTAAGTACATAAGTAATAGTTATGGAGGTAGCAATAAAATACGTAAAGTAAATATGAATAAGCTGCCATATTCTTAAAATGATTATTGAGCATTACGTTTACAACATAATTGTATTAATTAGAAAATTAAGAGTATGTAAATTAAAATTTGGTATCATTCAATATTAGGCTAATCTAAGGGTTTGAACTAATTTAAAATGGCAAGATATAATTTTTAATGCAAAAAATATGACCGAAAAATGTAAAATATATTTAGCTTATTTGTGACTTATGTAATTGTAATTTATGACCTTTTATAAGTAATAGTTAAGTAAAAATAATAACCAATTGATAGCGGATTTTATATATATATATTTTGGTAGTTACCAGAAAAAAATATATAAAATCAAAGAAATAAAACAAAATAAATGAAATAATAGAATAGCCACTGACCTTCGATAAAAGGCATTCAATCCTATTTGAAATTTGCATAGCTATTGCTAAAACCAGATTTTGCCTCATACGCTTTTCAATCTTAAAATACCCTGTTTCTTAATTATTAATTTTGTATATTATTATGGCAAATATGGCAATTATTAACGAGTTTGTACTTTTAGGGTTGAAAATATGAAATCTCGGTATTCTCTGTTGTTATCATTGGTATAGTATCTGGCACACATTTAAAATATTTAAATGTTATGACAAATTAAAAGGGATTTTCGAAGAATCTTCAGTAACCTCAGCATTTAAGATTAGCAAGTAGAGACAATCGAGAAAAGCAATTTTGCTACTATGATGTCCTGTGAAATCGTCTAACTAACATCACGCGAATGTTGTTCTCTAGCGAATAAGCAGCTTTGCGGTAAAAACATATGTTAGTTTTAAATTCTCAATCAATTAATTTGTGTTTTGACCAAACTATACACAGAATATACCGAGACTGATAATGTATTAGGCCTTCAAGCTTTTTTGGAATCTGTATGCTCTGAAGCATTGTACCCCATTGGCCATGCCCAGTGAGAAGTTGCACAGAGATAACGCATAATTCACTGGCTTTATCACCAGGCAGTATCTTGTCCAGATGAATCCAGTAGCGGCCAGAGTAGCTGATTGTGTTGTTGACACCTTGTCTAGCGGTCGGCGGTAGTCGTCAATTGACGCCATCACTAAAGCCTGAAAATAGATAAAGGTTGACGCACATTGTATCGTGGAACGGGTAATTCATATGCAGAAATTACCAACAAATAGATAAAATATATTTGGTAACTCATATTATTTGTAGTACTTAGGAATTGTATAAGGGGAGAGCGGTGCCCCCTAGTACAGGTATAAACATACTTAAAAGGGTACCCCCCTTTTAAGTAACATGTAAAATGTGCACTACTTTCAATGCAATAAATATTTTTTACTTTATTTTTATTTTAAAAAGAGAATTTAATCTGTATTCTACATACCTCTGTATTATCGTCGTTGTAAAAAGTTATAATGTAGCAATAATCATATTTATACTTACAACAAACAATGACTAGTGACATTCATAAGATGTAAAATCGTGCTAACTAGATATAACTATTTAATATTGTGTCAATAGTCGTTTCACTAACAATGTATGCAAAATACACGTGTCGCATAATTATTATGCTTCTAGTTTGACATAATTTGCAATACAATGCAATATAATTTTGCATGATTGCATAATTTCTGTTACCAGTTATTGTACATTTGTGTACAAAACTGGTGAATAGTATAAAATTTAATTTGACAACATAAATACTTTTACAGGGACAACAGTAAAATTTACCCACCTGTAGGATTTGTTCCGATACCTAGTATATTTGTAAAATCACAGTATTTTACGCCTAAATTAGAATAATGTGTTAAAAAAGCTCTTCACATAAACTAAAATCATTTTGAAAAAACAATACAAACATCAAACAAACATTACAAATAAAGAGAAGAAATTAATAAAAGAGGGTAGAAAGAAAACAGAAGAAGTGTCAAAACATAACAATGCTTTATATTTCCATCAAGAATAAAAAGGTTTTTACAAAAATAGACAACTTGATTTCTATAAAAGTTTGTTTAATAAGATTCCAAGCTTAATTCAATAACTGTTTACTACAGTATCAAGTCAAATAATAAAATAAAACGCGCTTACGTATCATTGATATCACAGACTGACAATACGTATGTTTATATCGAGCACCATAAAGTTTTTTGAAAATGTAACAACATTTTCTGAAATCAAAATCCTAATTCCAGCGCTCAAAAAAAATACTAACATTATTTACCTATGTGTTAGCTTAGCTTCTTGAAATGTGATTTTAAAATCTGTCCATTCCTTAAAACACTATAATAATGTAAATTCTACGTAATATGATATTCAACAACAATTAAAATTGTAAATATAAAATTGATACCCCCAAAGTACCCTAGATCAAAGTTGCATCGTTAACAAGTTGCTTAACTGTATGAACTTGTGTACTAGCCGCTAACAATAAATAAAAAACCCCTTTTAACTATCTAATTTTCTACTATAATACTATTCTGTCAATTTATTCCCCTAAACTAACATGTGCCGTGTTCATAAATCAAAAAATATTTTATACGTTTCATTTTTTGTTCGCCTGTTGGTGTTTGAACGCCCTTCCTATTTGATATAAACTTGTCGCAGCAACAAACACGTTAACAGCAAAGAGACTATAGTTTTTTGGTATGATCACAAGTGAGTATCTTGACCAGATGAGTCCGGTCGCCGCCAGGGATGCAGATTGAGGTATAGATAAGGTCTCGACAGGCCGATTCAAGTCACCCAACCCAGCCAACACCAAGCCCTGGAAGGGTTAAAAATGTGAATGAGAAGAAGTATTAGGATGATACCAGTGATTGACAATTTGAAATCCATCGAAAAGAATGAATGTTTACGTGACAAAAAGCAATATCGAACACAATCAAACATGTACAAATCAAACAAACATACGACCATTGTGTTACATTCACAGAATGAGATTTTTTCACCAAGCAAGCAATGTAACCATTGATTTTATTTTCATTCACTCAATTCATGCAGTATCATTTTTGATCATTGAATCCCTTATACATATTTAGATGAGAATATGACATGTTTATTTTACTCTTGTTTAAAGAAATGTAACAACCCTTAACTGTGGTAACTTTTTGTAAATAAAATAAATGGATGATAAAAATAAAATTTTTAAACTCAGTTCTTTTGGTATGATGCAATTTTAAACACATAGACAGTTTGACAAAATTGTAAAAGTCGAAATTTGAATGACTACTCATTCCATCTGCAAAAAATGACATGTACTTGCCGAACTAGCATTTTTATTGTAATTATGAATTATTGATTACAATTAATTTATGTTACCAGTTCCACTCATATTCCCACTATTAGAAGCAGCATTTTTAGTATATTTATACTGTTCTTTTAATTTAATATGGTACAGCAGGCATAATGACTACCATATAAGACTGGCCTGGTATGAGAATGGCCATATTGGACTTGTCAACATTGCCCATATGGATAACAACACAGTGATTTTTTTAGCTTTATTTTTTGATTCAGGCATTTTAATTTATATTAGTTACATTTTTATGTACTGTAATGAAACTGTAACATGCAAATGGTTCGGTAATTTAAAAATTACTGTTTTTAGCTGATATTCTCAGGAGACTAACATTATTGATTACATTGTTGGTAACCAATGATATGGGCCATCAATGATATATGTAAGACATGCACCTTCCATAAAATGTATCCTATCCTATTGATAATATGAGCTATGACATGATGGCCTGACCTTTTTAATTAAATAACTACATGTAGGGATGTAATTTGGATATTTTTATGACAACTATCAATGTTTCAATTAGAAAATTACAGTGAGTAAAATGCATTTATATGTGTATTAAATATATAAAAATATTCCAATAAGTTCATAATATATTATTCACGTCACATTACATAGAAAATTATTAAATGTGTATTTTTATTTAATTCAAGTAATTCTTTTAATTTTTCTCATAAAATTTGAAAAATCTACAAAAAAATACTTTCATGAGTTTAAGGGATTTTTTTGAAAAAAATAAGAAACAAATTGCATCTGTATTCTCCCAATATATATTGTATTTTAAAATTATTAATTTAACGAATTTGTAACCATCATTCGACTTTCAAAACCAATAAAGCAACACATTATAGATTCAAGTTATTCAAATCAACATGTTCTACTTAGCTACTTATGTTTTATTACGTTTCCGAGCGGCGTTACCGCGTTATCATTGTCGTAGGCAAGGTTCCGTCAATACAATTTAATAATAGTCAACCTTGACAATAACTTTTGAAGAAAATATATTTACTTACCCATTTGAATGCAGGGGCCCAGAAGAATATTGTTTTAGGACCTGTAAAAAGCAAATGGTCAATAAGAAATCATTTATCGAATAGTATTCGAAATTTGAAAATCGAATTCTACAATATCTTACCAGCTTCATGCTCCCACAGAGGACGGAGTTTCGATGGGACATATCGGTCTGCTAATAAAACTATCGCCTTGTATGCTTTCGACATTTTGAAAAATACACGTAGGTTTAGTTACGTTGCTAAAATTTTGAGGTTCAGGAGATATGTGGGAGTTATTTAAAATTAATAAGGTGGGAATTTACATGACCACTCAAATCGGTCGTGACGAGACCTTGAATAGTTGGATTTTATTAAATCTTGATGGCACAGTGAAGTGCGTAGACAGTATATGTCATGGTTTATGATGTTGATAACAAATGTCAGATCATCTGAATCCAAGTTGCGTTTAATAACTTCTAGTGCATTTATTTATAATATGGATTCAAATATATATTTAAATTTTAGTTACGGCTTATTCTGAGGTACACATGGACAAGTATATTTGTTAAATATTATCATATGATCACTTTCCCATTACATGAAAAAACAACATTCAAGATATTTGCAATAACAAAACGCTTTCGGATGCGTTCCATAATTATTTTACACCACAGAGAGATATCACTAATAATAAATTTGCGAAGGTATAAATTACTATTTTAACATAAATTTAAAAGTATGAATAAGGTTTAAAATTTTATATCTACTTATGTGAAACCAAAAGAAAAATAAAAATTACAAACACTCAGTTGTATAATTAATGAAATGACATAATTTTTTCATAATTAAAAATTTATAGGCTTCTTAAATCATTAATATTTTGAATTTGATTATATATTGTAGAATTTTATAGTGAAAATATAATAGTAAAGATTGGAAGAAATATTCAAATTTTCCTGTGCATGACTAATTTGATCGCAACACAATTTTAGAAAACATGGGTGCGGAGAGCCTGTGCGTGTGAAGTGTGAATGTGTCAGTGGATATTTAGTTTTCTTTGTTTATTTTATTTTCATGTTGAACTCCACTGCTTTTTACTTTGCTTTGTTTTGTGTTATTAATTTATGGTTTGACTCTTTTGTGTTGGGTGTATTTTGATCATGGGTACGAGTACAATGGGTAGCGACCTGCACTCCGATAAGCAGGACAAACTCCTGAAGTTGCAAGCTCGAAAGAAAGAGTTGGAACAACTCCTGGCTTCTAAGAACGAAGAGCTGTATAAGCTATGTGTGCAAGAGGTGCAACTGACGGGTGTAATGCCGCCCGAAGCGCCTTTAAGTCCTGAAGTGCCTCAAAGAGAGCGTCTGGGTAGCATACGTAGTGTTGAACGCTCTACCGACGGTACCGATGTCCAGGACGGTGCAGACAACTCGTCCAGACGCCTCAGAATACCGTCCACGGATCGCGTGCACGATGCTGAACAGAACTTACGTAAGAATCTGTCACATAGGTTGTCCACACCGTCCATATCAGGTATGTCGACAAAAAGTGCTCATTCGAGACACGTACGGCGGCCTGAAACCAGCTGCTCCAACTTTTTCCCGTCGCCACCCCAAGAGCGAAACCCTGAGACCTTCTCGATACATACATCCCACACTTATCCAGCTCTAGCTGGTCGTCATGATGCCGTCTCTGAAAATATTCATGACTTACAACAAGGGCCTATTTACCGGCACCATACTATGACAACTGAGTACACTAATAAGATCTACTACAACAATCCAACTGAGGCACACAATGTTTCTCGGTTGAGAGAAACCCACTTCAGCTCTAGTCACCCAGACATAACCACTCACTACTCTCACGGTACGGTTTCAACGCATCCTGTCCAGCAACAAAATGGTATGAGGAACACTCCTCTTATATATCAATATGCGTCACATTTGAAAGCACAGAGTCAGCACCTGGGCGGTTTAACACATCACCACCAAATACAGACACAATCAAAGAGAAGAGGTGATGGTGTTCGTCGCAACACACTCCAACGGACACAAACTTATCACCTAACATCTCACAGTGACTATAATCATCATTTAGAGAACATGACTGATGCGTACCGGCCTCCTATGCCTATGTTTCAACATAGATCACAGCCTGATATTCAAGAACAGCCTATAGAAAGAACTCAGGTTCCCTTAGAACGAGTAGCGCAGGTACCAAACTCGTTGCCATTGCGTGAACGGAACACAATACGGAATCCACTACACATGCAGCTACAAGTATCGACAGACGACTATTTAGATGAAAGAAGGTTGTATCCGGATACAATGAGCCCTGTGAGCCAGATATCTGGCTACTCTCACGGGAACTTTGATTCCGTTAGCATGAATAAGTTCTCTCCACTTTCACCTTCAGAAAATAAGGTTAAAGAGAAACAGTGGTACGAAACTTCGTTAGATTCGCCTACTAAAGAAGTTCCTTCATTGAAGAAGAGCTCAAGCATAAAGCGGACTCCCAGCATAGGTGCTTCACAAACCTATGAGATAATGATTGCATCGGGACGTCACTCAGCAATGCAGAGTCCAAACCATGTTGCGCATAGTCCCCCCGTGCTCTCCCCTAGTGCTGTTTCACTGGATTCACCCAAAAACTTAACCGTAATAGAACAAGGTAAATGTATACCATACAGAGAAGAGACAAAACCCTTTGAAATGTCTGACTTTTATAAATACTCAACTAAGTTTAGACAAAATACAGCCCAAAAGGCTCCACCGCCTAATCCTTTGCCAAATGTGAATAATATGTACAATAAATTGCCAATGGAGTTGCCACAATATAGCCAAGACCATTGGCAGACTAATTAATTTTGAAAATGAAATATAGAAACAGTTAAAAAAATTAGATATCAAATTTGCCCCATATTTATATTATTATAATGTACATTTAGTTTGCATGAATTAATTTTATTATTAAAATAATTAGTTAAAGTTTAAGTTACGGTTACATGTGTGTACTTATTATTTTGAATTTTCTCAGATCTCTAGACTCTTTAGTTTAATTTACTGTGTACGAGTATGTTAGTTTTAGTCATAATTAGACTATTTTTATTTTGCCTGTTTGTATAGAATTTTGATTTCAGTTTGGTCTTGTTAGATTTGTGGCGGTTTGATTTATGGTCTGTAATGAAATCCAACACTGGTTTGAATTGAAACAAATTTATCATTTCGTTTCAACACTACAATGTAGTGTACTATATAATTTTTTGGATTTTAAAAATAATTTTAATAATAGTCTGATGGTGGTGTTTGCAATAGCGGTTGGAATTATAACAAATAATAAGTTAAGAAATTGAAATTTTGCTTCAATTTTTATCATGATAACATTGAATACTTAATACAAAAAATATATTGCCATATCATATAACAAAAACATAATTGTAAGCAATCAATGTTGAAACTGTGATAACAATGTTTTGTAATTTATTAAATCTGCTCTCAATAACAAATATAACAAATAATATTATAAAGCAGTAGAGTTTGTTTGGTTGAATGCGCTAATCTCATGAACTACTGGTTCAAATTTAACAATTATTTTTAAAACATGCATGTTTGTTTATTTATGTAGTGGGTGAAACCGCGAGGCACACCTAGTAACAAATAATTCATTACCAAGATTTTTACGAATAACTACTTAGATTGATGGTCATGAACTCAAGACCACTTTTGTACCCAAAAAAGGCAGACCTTTCTTGGGTACTTATGAATAATGTCACAATTATAGCATTACATTTTACAAGAAACAATATTGGCTGTTATGACATTTACATGTCAATTCCCAGATATCGCTCATTTTTGTGTTGAAATGATATTTTCAATTTAATGCCTTATTTTATTGTCATCCAAAATGTTCTACTTGGTAGCTAGGAGGTGTTCTTGAAATTAAAATTTTATGGTAAATTAAGTTTTGTCAAAATATATTTGCCATTTTGATATTAATAGATTTATGTGACGTCAACCATCTTGGATGACTGATAATTTGTACAATAAAATTTCCAATCAGCTAAAAGTCCTTATATGATACCATTAGTTTCTAGTAGCCTTGGATTTGTTTTTATTTAAATGATACTATGCTGTTCTTGTGAAAATTATTTGAACACTTGTGAAATAGTATTTTGTCAGACTATGCAAAAATCTTAATTAAATTAATATAAAAACAAATCAAAGAGCCAAACTATACGAGCTAACTGCTAAAGCTAGGTCTATAAAATTTAATGTTAAGTTAATTTTATGATATACTCAGCCACTATGAAAGGATTTTTGATAAATTGATATTCCGCCCTTAAAGGTTATCAAATGTTAGCATTTTATTTATTGCGGTCTGTGCGTACGAGTCTTTCATATTTGTAGTAAATTTATAATTGTAGATTTTAATTATTAACTGTGTCACAAATCGACAGGTTTGTTGATCTAAGGAGACTTGAACCTTGTATTAGAAATAAATAAGCAGTACAACATTCAATAATTGGTAATACATAATATTGTCATGTTATATGACTAAAATCAATTTGGTAAATGTTTTATATTAGCAGCAAGATAAATCAGAATTTGGCATGCACTGATGCTTTATATCTTAAGTGTTTTATGGCATCTAGAAATCTCGTCTGGAAAACCTGATAACAATTTCGTTTTTATATTTAAATATAGTCCATCATTGATTTAAAATAAGAGATGTTCAACTTTTCTTATAATAAGTTGATTTCATTTTAGCATACATTTTTTTATCTAGGTATGATTATACACTGTTTAAAAAATAAAAATTGAAGAATGTTAACTCATAATTATGGAGTTTTAAATCATCTCTTTTACTATTGGCTGTAAAACTAAATTAGGTTTCATTCATGAACTAAATTGTCTTTTGGCACTTTAGTTACGTCGCAATTTCCACGTTTATTAATTTTTTTTCAGATTGTATTTCCCATACTGAATTAGTATGTGTAGATACGCCCATTTCCCAATGGACTGTTTTGCTTTCTATTGTAGTGATGTGGCTTACTTTCTCATTATGATTATTTATTCCTGTTTGTATCAGGCCTCTTTTCTACGCACTAGAATAGTTAATTTCAAAGCTATCTTCGCTTATTTTCTATCTAGTGGTTTTATTGATATATTGTTTTTTTTTACCCTTTATACTTTTTTCGACGCAGCTGTGCCCGTTCAACTCGTTCTGACTGTAATGAGTTTGTATTAATCCGGATCATAAACTGTCTGTGGGTTAAATTTCATCCAAAATCCGATTAGAATTTATCTTGAAAGGGTAATAAACGTCCATCCCCACAAACTCAGTTAGACCTTATAAGTATTTTTGTTTTTATCAAATGTATTATGTTACAGTAGATCTTGTCCTATATCGCCATTTGATAAAAACTTGCCTATTGTTCCTGAAAATCAACTTGCTCA
>DWLI01003615.1:0-11639 GCA_018249915.1 Cecropterus dorantes dorantes
TGTGTGAAGTCTACCAATTCGCACTTGGCCAGCGCTGTGGACTATGGCCTGAAACTCTCTCAATCTGAGAGAAGACCCGTGCCAGCAGTGGCACAATGATGGGTTGACGGACGATATAGATTATAGTCTGGGCGAACGAGGTCGCGGGTACTGCTCGTTTATTATAACTTTACTTACCGTGCCAGGAATCCTTTTACGGGTTCCATGTGATTGGCGGTCAACAGCCACCTGAAGTTGTGATGTAGCTGTAGATTTGTTGTGTTGCACGTCGCTTGGGACATTGTACCTGTTGACAAATTTAAAGTCATAAAAATATAAATATGAACAAGCATCATGAATTATTTGCTTTTGCTGGTAACATAAACCTTTGATTCGCGTTAAAATAAAACCGACATTACTTCAAGAATAGACGAGCGTTCGTAACGAATATCGAATACACTGAAATGTTATTTGCGTACTCGTATTGTTATATCTACTGTGTACTAATTCGCACTTGGCCTATGGATGGCGATGGACTATGGCCTAAATCCCTCTCATCTTGAGAGGAGACCCGTGTACAGCATTGGAACAATAATGGGTTGATGATGATTGTTACATTTAAATTATCTAAAAGTCATGTTTCTACCCAGACGTAGAGCTAGCTACATCACACACTATACTCCAAATTGTTCTGTCTACAGTGCAATTTTGAGTACAAACTCAGCGGGTTTGACTTTTTGTTTGTGTAATGTATTTTTAACACGTTAAAAGTTAACACTGGTATAGGCAAGATGTTTGTGTGTGTGCAAAACATTATTTTGTAGTTTATTTCTGCCTTATATCAGCAGTATTCGTCAGTGTGGTAAGGGAGACATACTTTCCGAGGCATTCCATCTTAGTCCTCAAGGGTAGCAACGCATCTGTGGCTAACTTTAGATGAGACTTTGATCTTATCTAGGGTTGATCACAGATGTCCATAGGCGGCAGTAGCCATTTATCATCAAGTGGGCTGCATGCTCGTTTGCATCGATAATAACGGGCATGTTCCTTTTATCGGGCGGCAGCAGTCCCGCGAAGGCATCCCCCAGAATACAATGGTATCTACTCTAGAGTGTTACGTGAGGTCGCCACAATTTGAGAGCAATTACTCACCGATAATGACGGGCATGTTCCTGTTGTCGGGCGGCAGCAGGCCGGCGAAGGCGTCGCCGAGCGCGGAGGCGTGCTGCAGGTTGTCGAGCACCAGCACGGAGGGCAGCGCCGCCTCCTCGCCCGCCGCCGCCGCGCTGCACTGCTCCGCCGTGTTCGCCAGGTACGCGCGCAGCTCGTTGCACGACTTGCGGTCCACACTGTACGATGTTTATATATTAGCAGTTGCTAACGAAACTAGCTGAGCCCGCGGTTTCAGCCGCGTTTAAAAAAATGTAACGTGACTCATAACCTATTAATCTAAGAAACTTTTTGTGATGCAGACCCCTGGATTACAAAAATGTGAGGGTTTGAAAGTTTTTTTTATTTTTTTACTTTTCATTGTATTTTAGATACTACAGGATCGAGTTAGCTGAAGCTAAGTTATCAATATTTTATTGAAAAACAGGGGTAATGTGGAATTGTATATACTGACATTTGCATTTGTTAAAAAGCTGTTATTTTGATATTACCAACAGACACTTCAATTTTATTTATAAGTATAGAAGTATAGATAGCTGAATACTGATTTGAATACGAGATCTAACACACAACATAAAAACGCAAAAATTTACAAGAGATCAAGAAAAAAAATCATAATGCTTCTTGTTTTTATCTTTTCAATTAATGAAATTAAGATTTTAAAAATCAAAAAGCCATCAATTACAATGGAGTTAGAGCAGCAAGTTTTCGCGCTCGTTTACTACTTCAAATTGAAGGTCAGTACGCCTTACTCTTATGATAACATAAAATTAATGCAAAACACTTGATAATAATTATAACATCATATTTATGATAAAACTATATCTTAAATCTTTGACACAGATATGGAGTGACATAGATAGCGTGATGTACAAAGAAATATCTCTATGACTAACAGAATTATACATTTGTTATACTGTAACAAAAATATATTGTAACAACAATGACTTATGTATGATCTTATAATGTTTTTTTTCAACGCTGTCTTTTCTCTTTCAATCTTGCCTCATAAGAAATAATATAATTTTTTTCATAAACGTTAATTTCGCATTGAGTCTTTTTAATTCTAACGGCGTATATTGTCGGTTTATATTGACTCAATTAATAACATATTAAATCATATACCAACCAATTACTTACGGTTGAGTATACTAAAATACTAACTTGAATGTGGCCACGTTACTTAAATAAAACGATAAACTACAATACTAACTTGAATGTGGCCACAGCCTCAGCGGGGTTCCCTCGCCGCTGCGTCCGCTGCACGTAGAACTCGGCGAGCTTGGCCGCCAGGTACGACTTGCCGGTGCCGCTCGGGCCGCACAGTATCACGCGGCGGTGCTCCGTTAGCAACGATACATATCTAAGAGGAATGCTCGAGATAATTAACTGGAATGGCGTAAGCTTTGCATAGTAACGAGATCGTAGGCTAAATCTGTTTCCGGGTACAATGAGGCTTGAAAGAGGTTTAACGTCTAATTAGATATTTTATAGCGTCTTCTGAATGTTTAACGAGTTGTACCGGCCCTTTTATTTAAAGCAAAATATTATCAGCTGGAAGTAAAAAATATGGCAAATATTTTTGAGTTGTAGAATATATTTTTATATTTTAAATTTATTACTAACAATTAAATAGTATGTATTTCACATTAATAAAAAATAAACATCATTTACATAAAAATGTCAAACTAATAAGTTAAATTAAATTAAATTAGATGGGGATTAATAACGCGTGAATTTTGCAAACAGATCACTTTATTAACACTGAGAGTCCATGCAATGAGAGTTCAATTTTATTCATAAGTAAAGTTATTAGTATTGTGTATATAACTTACCTATAAACTATATTTTTTGGTATAAGGCTGTCGAACGCCAAGCTCCCCACTCCTTGCAGGCAGATATACAACGTATTAACTGTTCCCACAATGTACCCACAGGGCAGTAACTCCGGGAACCCTATCTCCGGACCTCTAGTCGCTTCGCCCAGATGATACGACGTTATCGAATCTGTGTTCAACCCGAGATTAGTCCCCGGGTCTATCCTTGACAGATAATCCTTGAACGTTTTTCTAACTATATAATCTAAATTCTGCCAAGTAGTCTTGCCAGATATATACGTGTAGGCTATTGTGAACTCATTACAGTTTATTGTCGAATCACTATTGTAAACGTTTTTGTATGAATTACTATGTGTAGATTTATTGCTTTTAAGGCTATTCGTGTTAGACTTATTTATTGACTGGGGATAGTCTTGCGTCTCGATTTCTGGGCTGTGATTTTGGGACATCCGTGGCGAGTCGAAACTCGGTTGCTTATCGAAATGGTTGTTGTAACCGCTAGCTGATTGCTTCGCGTAGAATCTGCACTCGGATTCCGTCAACGTATCTTGGACTTCTTCGAAATATCTCTGGAATGTTTCTGGTTGTCCCAAGTATACTGCTATGGCGATTTTCTTTCCATCAGTCGTGTCCCCTTGGCTATCCGCTACTCCTAAAAGACAAAAAACATTTTAAAATAAAAATATCAGTATAATATAACTGATATCGGTAACGATATCGGTATCAGTTAAGTATCAGTATAGATAAAAGTCGTAAAGCTTACCGATATCGGAGTAACTTTCCCCTATCGCAAGTTCCCTGGTTTTAGGCGGTGGCAACACTGTATTGATATCGTAATCACCACTTATCCGCTCCCCAGCGGTGAGTCCGTTCGTAAATATATCGTTAGTCCCATTCAAACCACCTAATAATGCTTCGTTGTTCTCGTTCAGTTCGCAGGCGGCCTTATTGCCGTAAATAGGTTCCACCAAGTTTGACTTTGGCGAGCCTTTCTTCGTGAAGTCCATGGTCGGTGTTGACGTTATGCAGTTGAAGTCCAAGTCGAGCGGTTGTGAATGCATGTCTATTGTAGCCTGTAATGATATTTGAAAATAAGGAAGGTCTACTATATAAATGACTACCAAAAGTGATAAAAGTTATTATCAGAGAGCTGGTTACGGAAACAGCACCGTCTCATTATTAGGTAATGCTCAGGTTTCTGTGTTCTGGTCCGATACTTTATAGCGGTAGACTAAATTATATGAATCTGACGTTTTAAGTTAATCATTACAAGTAGCAATGCATTTGTAATGTTTTTAGCTTATCTAGATTTGTCTGGATCCAGATCTATTCTGAGTTGCTAGGTTCCAGCTTTTCTATTATTTTTTAGCGTAATATTAGCAACAAACAAGCATTCATGCTTGGATGATCTGATGTTAATTCACTGATAGCCAAATATAGCCGAATAGCTATTAGAATAGTAACTAGGATTAAATAGGTAACCTAGTTTTCCCTGAAAACTAAGTTAGGAAGCCTCAAATCTGTCTTCTACCCTTCAAATACAACAAATTTACATCAATGTTGAAAGGTGCATTTATTTAATAGAAGTAGAAAACGATCATGGGTCCACCTCATTGTGAGTAGCCAATGCCACCCATAGATGTTTGTAGTAAACTTCGGATAAACCATCTTCTCCGATCTTACTCAAACGAGTCTTACCTGAGATTGGCTAAAGATAAATTTGTTTCCCTTACCACATCTATCAGAACAGGACACCACAGTGCTTGTCACTTATATTACCTTTTTAAATAAAAATAAAATAACTTTTAGTGTTAAATAACAATATTACCTGATGCATAGTGGCTTGGTCTGCCAAGCTAAACCGCCTCGGATCTTCAACAGCGGAACCCCCAGTGCCCAGCGAACTTTGACTTCCAGCCAGCGATCGTGACGTCACTAGCCTCTGAAGCCGCTCATTATTCTGTTTTAAATTCAGCATCTCGTTCTGTTAAAAAAAAGCTCCATGAAGTAATTTAAAACAACTTTATCCTAGGAATAGCAAGGAAAGTACTAATAAGGAAAAAACACGCTACTTTTCTCTAAACATTATTCAAAACGCGAAACACCAAAAAAGGTAATTAAGAAATTAGCCAATTAACATTTAAAAGCTAAACATTTTTGTACAACGTGAGCTCGTTAAAGATGCAAAGCAGACCGGAGCTTAAAATATTTTTCGCCGTAATTGCATTTCATCACACCTCGTGGGAAATTCTTCATCAAAATATTCATTTTTAAAATCATTAAATTCATAGCGCATTTTAATGAAAGCATAACTAACTCTATTACTAAAAAGATACTTCCAATCAACAACGTTGCAATAAACGCATACAAAACAAGGCTGTGTTGACTAATATAATTTTTCAGTGTTCAATTTTTATTAAATATCCTAGCAATATGAAAATATTTTTTCATTATTTCATGTTGATTATTTGCATGTATGTCAGATTGAAAAAAATATAAAAGGATGCCGATCAATATGATTTTAAAATTATATATTTTTCTTTATGAGACAAAAAATATTTTACGAGCATGTAATTAACGTGATGGTAAGTGGTCACTGGTTTTGTTATAAGAATGAAGCAGCACAATTAAGCATGCAGTTAAATTTATTGTTTGTGGTCATTGCCGTGAATAGACATTTGTAAGAAACTTCATCTAGAGCAGAGGTTCTGTCTGAAGTTAATCTATATTAATATTAAAAAGCAGTAGAGTTTGTTTGGTTGAACGGGCTAATCTCAGGAACCACTGGTTCGAATTTAAAAAATATTTTTGTAATGAATAGTCCATTTGCTGACGAAGGCTATAGGCTATATAACATTACGCTATGTTTGTTTGTTTTTTTGTTCTGACTTAGTAGGGGGTGCAACCGCATAGCACACCTAGTTACAGATAAGTTGCTACATTGGAAGTAGACAGTAAGTAGACGTTATTGTTTATTTATATTATTTTTTATTTATTATTGTTAAAAATCCTTACCCTCATTTTTATGACCGTATCCTTCAAGCTCTCCAACTGGTGCGCCGAACTGAGCGCTTCCAACCTTATGTCCGTTAACACCAAGTCTTTTTCCCGTAACTGTCTCTTCAGTTCGTCGACTAACACCGACTCGTCTTGTTTGTCTGCAAAACAACCAGGTGTCAATACGAAATGACTTGTTTGAATCATTTACCGTTCTAATATGGAACTCGTAAATTACCATGCACTTGCATATTCATGAATTTAACATAAGTACTTTCTCTAGCGACCTAATTTCTAACAACCTTTGTTTGGTAAACAAACGCATCGTACAAGAAAACTGTCCTCGCAATAAACAACGTAAGCAGTAATTGATATTTACGTAAATTAAGCATAAGATTTTTTTGCGATCAGAAGAATTTTATGTGTACGTGGATAGAAAAAAAAGCTATATTTTAATTGGGCGATAGTCAAAACTTAACAGAAATGCAGTACGTATAGTGCTAGATTAAATGATAATTTTTCACTTAAATGCAATAAATCTCATTTAGAAGAATAAAATGCTGCATATATGTCTTTTTTAATATATCCGAGTATCACATGAGAAATATTTATATTGTAATTTGAAAAAAAAATAAAACACCTCTATTTCAAAACATTTCGTAAATACTACATTTCTTATTCCGGCAGAAGCGTCAGTTTACCTTTGGTCTCTTCAGTCTTTGCCGCGGGGCAAATCGTCTTGTCTTTCGACGTGTCAGCGAGTGCTTCGTGCGAATGTTCTAGACTGTTCTCGTTGCTTCCCTCTCGTATCGTGTGCGGATCGTCGTAGTGGTGCGAGCCCGAGGAGCTGTCTTGCGATGACAGTTGCCCGAGGGACGAATGCTTCGCCGTCTTAGATATCTTCGCGTTCCGCGAGAATGCCTTCGTGAAGGACGAGCGCAACTGGCAAAATGGAATAGTTATTTGTAAATGTTACACGGGAATAAATTTTAGGTATTAAATGGGCCAATTGAAATACAACCAGGGTATAAGTAAACTTGTAGAATTTTAATATGATTTTTCTTCTTATTATAGATAGATAGTTTTCTTTTATATATAATTTTAATATAACTAATAACTATAATACAACAAAATAATAAAATAATAGAAAACTAATTTGCAAAAAATAATATTTTACCAAACAGTTTTATAATAAATACCGAAACTCAACGCTTTACTAATTTGTCATAACGTGATTCATTATGGACAGTCGGACACATTATGAATAAATGCATAGAAGTTAATCATTGGAGAGCTCAAAATATTTTATTTAAAACATACACAGTAGACCAAAAAACTACCTATTAGTTACTCGTATCTATTAGTTACAATCATTATCGTATCTACTCGTATCTATTAGTTACAATCTACAAAGAAGACTAATGTAAGGTAACTCACCCATCCCTTCTTCTTATGCTTTTTATCGTGTGGTACCGAAGAGCCACTGCTGAGGCTGTTAATACTGGACACACTGTCGGTGGACAGGTGCCTTGTGATCGCACCATTCCCAGTTTGAGCCAGCCTTTGAGGAGAGCCTTGCTGCGTCTGGAGATTGCTTGGTTCCTACACGAAAGAGATTTAAAATATAAACCATTGTTGGAAGTTTCTTCATTGCTCATATTGGTACTTAAACTTCAAGCTTTTATTGCATTTGTATTGTGAGGATTGTAAATACGTTTTTATTTACCATTAAACGAATGTAAAAATATCACTACACAATCACATAACTTTATAAATAACAGAACAGTAAAGGACAATGTTCAAATTGAAATAATGAAAGCAATAAAACTTCGACTTCATATGAAATTTTATTTGCTTTCAATTTTAGCAAGAAGAAAAAGCTGGAGATTATTCTATGAGTCGTGGCACACATAAAATAAAACTACCATGTCCAAAATAGACAATTAAATTACGTTTATGTAAAGCAACATAGGCAAAGATATTCGTACATGAACAAATATAGAATCATCTTTAAGTTTCTTATTTCTAGACAGCCATCAACTTCACCATCTTGAAAGTGGAACGAGACCAAATCTATCGATGGCCAATTTGATGCAAATGCTGTCTGCATACAACTACGGATAATTTGTCGCGCTCCAACTGAATACACTTGAAACGGCCTTTCACAGGAGATTCTTTGTCGGTGAGTGCATTCATTGAGCCAATCTTGGCGAATCTACGTATGTACGTTTCTACGTAGAAACGTGATGCCGAGAAATTGGGAACAGATTAGAAATTGTGTCTGAATTTGAATTTATGGTTGAAGTTCAATTATGGGTTTCTTAGTACCCCACTATCAAATATGTTTGTACGTTTTATTGACTAAAACAGGATATATGAAATACACTTAATGTAATAGCATTTTAATCTACTTATTTATGTATGCATACGTTTGATGAATAAATAATTATTGCATATAATTACAGTTGGCGAAAGGTTACACGGTAGAATTCCGCTCATTTTAGTTTTGGTGAAATTGAGATTTATTGAATACAACAGACTTATCACTATCACATCTTCTATTTTTGGTTTTAACTTTGAAAAACATTCCAGTTAACCTAATTTTCGAAGGCCAGATAGTACGAAATACTATATCAAATTTTTCCTCTTAACAAAGCTAAGTACACGCTCTCATTAAGGCACGCATCGTGAATATCTAACGATGCCTTGCATAATGATTGATGGGCGACCCACTTATCACCATTAATATAATCACCAGATATTATAATATTAAACAGTGCTCCAAATTACATGGCAAGTGTGAGCAGGTAACGATGTTTGATGAGAAAACAATTAGCGCTCAGTGTTTGCTTTGCGTTTCTGTGTATTGTTGTCCTAAATAGATAAGTTTCTCGTCGTAAATAGCATTCATACAGTTGACAAGTATGTATATGGAAATTTTTCACTTCTGGAATAATACGTCGCAATAACGTAGTTCAATTTTCTTTTCCAATAAAGTTAGTACATATCTATGACTAGAATAACATGTAATAAAGCGAAAATAATAAATATCACCGCTCTCTCTTCCCGTAAATGTCGCAGGAGGCGGTTAAGGGATAAAATTCAGGAGATATGTAGGTAGCAACGTTTCTCTTTGAAACAGGCTAGGGGACTGCTGGCAAAAAAGTAATAAAAAAAATATACCCTCGTATCGGTCTGTTCTTCAATACACAAATTCTGCTTATACATACATTGTATAAAGTCATCGATAAATACTTTGTTCAAGGATCTTTCTATATGGTGAATGCTATATAATATATTAAGTGTAGAGTGTACTCTGCCAAATACGTTTCTTTCCAAGTATATAATAAAAAACTAAGGTCAAACTGCCCACTTTATCATAAGTACCTGACATTAATCTCACGCATTAAAGCATGTGTCACTTGAAGCTTCAAAGAAATAACGTTATCTTTCTGTTCGTACGACTTTAAAATATACATAAAACAGATTTTTGCCGTAAGAGGACATATTATGTCTGCGTTTCAGCCTTGAACTAGACCTGTTACATAAACATTCTGCTTACACCCTCGATATATTGAATATGTAAATTTTATTAACCGACTGCGTAAAAAACCTGCTCTTTTGGTTAAAAACAGAATAACGACCGAAGTCAGAATTTTCCAGGCGCAGCGATTTTTAATAAGTACGTGCTTATAAGAAAATATGTTTTCCAAATATTATCTTTGCCTCTATTGTATAAGAATGTATTCCCAAAAATGAGTTTGAAGGTAAGGTTGTATAAAATTTGATAAGTTGGTTTGCCAGGGTACCACATTTTTTATGGCGGATTTTATGAAAAGATTTCCGGGATCGGTTCCAATAAGGTACATATTTTAATAATGGAGTTCGTGATCTAGACCTTGGTATGTATAACGCCTAAACTCTACTGTGGAGTTGAAAATATATTGCATTTTTTTTATTTCATCACCACAATACATAGGTCATGGCTCCATTATTTTATTTTAATTATAGACTGCACTCGTTACAGTCTACAGTCTACTAAATGCCCTAGTGCCATTTATGACAAAAGCAAATACTAAAACGTAGAACAAAAACGATCTACTTAAAGAATTAAAGAAAAAGTGATATTGTTTAGGTATTTGATATTGAATGGTTATTGACCGTCTGGCTTTGTAGTGCACAAACAGGATGTAAGTGCATCCAATGGAACAATCTACTTATAACGTTTCTACCGTCAAAACATGTCTCATTTATATTAATTTTGTAAGTTGTTCAATACGTACGTATAAAAATAGCAACCGAAAACATGCGATTCATTTTTTAACCGACTTCCCAAAGGAAACAGGGTATCCATTCGTCGTGTTTTTATCGTTCATATATCGTTATATACTCGTATATGGATATACGAGTATATAAGTGTATATGAAATAAATGATGGAACATCAATAATTAACAAGGCACCACTGCCGCAATAGCAGCGAAAAGATAGGGTGTTTATAGAGTACTTAGTACTAAAGTTTATAGATTACTGTAGATCACAATAACATCAGATGTTCCTTGGGTAGGACTACATCTGTTCTGCTCTGTCGATGTGATTTACGTTTTTGTGTGTCATAAAAGTCAATTGTCGTAGCTACTAACAATTTCTTGGATAAAAGGAGTCAAGCTTGAAATCGAAGATGCGTTGCTATTTCTGAGAATTAAAGTAGAGAATATACTATGTTTTATAGCAGTAGTCAGGCATTGCCTTGTTAACCCTTAACAAGGCAATGCCTGACTACCGCTATAAAACATATGTATGTATTGTCGCCAGAAGCAGACATTTAAATCACCTTTCTTTTTTATAGGGAGGTGTTACTTACCGGGCCTGTGACGTTGACGCCGTCAGCTCTGATACCCATGGACTGCATGTGCGCAGTAGTGAGACCCGCCTGGATCGATTGCTTCCGAAGCAACTCGATCGTCTGGCGAAGCTCCGTCAGTTCTGAGTCCTGTTCAAAGTAAAAAATCATGTTTTAACCTTTAGTTTATCCCTGTTTCAGTTAATATTCGTTATATTTAATGTATTTCATTTATTAAGGGCCCACGGCCGTCCATGAACATTGTAACCAAATCCATACAGAACAGGGGTTCTTCCTAAAACGAATCACAAATGCGTAGCCACTCTCAATAAGATGGTCGGCTTAGTCGTTATATCCTTATTTACCTAAACAATTATAATTGTTACTAAAAAAATCTTCTTTTTAGTAACAATTATATTTGTTAAGATTTTTTTATATTGTTCAAAACGTAAAATGGCCGCACATAACGTGATATGATCGTTTTACGATTTTATTCAAGTACCTTAAAATTAATAAACAAAATCTTGCATCTAGTATGATGCTAAAAACATTTATATTTATGTGGAAGTTACGAAAGCATCAACTCAGCTGTTTTCTATATTAATTATTATATTAGAGTGATCATTAATAGAATAATGCAATTGTACTTGCTGAATCGTAAAGAAATAGGCAACAAAATTCGTCACATGTTTACTAACTTACTATTTATTACATGTTACGTCAAAAAGCTGCTTTATATCACAAGCATACACTATGAAGATAAGTAACGGATTTTGTTGTTTGTTAATTTACATAATTCAATGAACTGACACTG
>DWLI01003616.1:0-11636 GCA_018249915.1 Cecropterus dorantes dorantes
GCAGAGGCCAGAAAACTCCGGCCCCCACAGTCCTTGGACGCATTCAGAGCGGACCGACGGCCAAGCGAAGCGTCTCCTCCTTGGATCTCTCTTGACTTCAACGTGATAGTTTCAAGCCACGGTTAATAAGCCTTCTCATGACGACAAGGTGGAGATCCCTTCGAGCACATCACGACCTAACCTAACCTAACATTAACTATATCCTTACGCACAAAAAAGTACGTGATTTGTAATTATCATAAACTAAAATAAAATGCTAAAACATATAAACTCATGTTAAATTATTCATGTATTGTAAAACACCATGTCGTGTATTGCCTAGATGAACGTAAATGTACACATAAATTAATGTCAAAACTTAACTGCTTACAAAGCATGTCGAGACTTCAAAACTTCACATGTGAAGACACTTTCGTTATTAAGCTCAGTATGCATCATCCGATGTCAGCAATGATAAAAATATTTAGTTTCCATTTGTGAAATACATATACGAGTAGAATAAATAATTTTATTGTCGTTGAGAAATTTTAGTGCAAGTAGTTTAGTTTTAATTTACGCGGAAAGAGGGTCAGATGAATTGAAAAACATACTTGTCGTGTTTTTGTTTAATAAACCGGCTTCCCAGAGAAAAGAGGTTATTTATTCGTCACGGATATATATTTATATCTTTGTATCTATATATCTTCGGCCATAATTTTAATGATATGTTCTACCATATATAATACTTATAATATAATACTCATAGCCCCGCACTAGATTTCTCCTGTGTCGCGGGTGCCATGGACACACAAAGACGAATATACAAACATAAATCCAAATTTATCATTCAGATGTGTGTTTGGCCGGGAATCGAACCTGGAACCCATTGCGCGTCAGACTGGTATGGTGACCGCTCTACCGCGCGGGTCGTCAAAATCTCATTAAATCAGAAAAAATATTTTCATTTTAATGATTTTAGATAGCGCATTTATTCTTTCGCTTGTTTGGTACAACATTATATAAGTACCTAACTACATTAGGTCATTATTGTAACCAATGAGCGATTTGTGGCTATTAAGATTTCAATAATAACGTATAACAGAAATTCAAATACAAGTATAAAGATCCTAAACGTGAATTATGTCACCCCGGGAAGCAAACATGGTGTTACACAAATTTAGGTGGTACAACTCTTAGTGAAACCACATCTATTTTTGCCTAATAACAACAGTGTTATGCATTGCTGTGTTCTGCTCTGAAGGGTGCAGTAAGGGAGACATACTTATCGCAGGCGTTCCAATTTAGCCGTCAGGGGCATTTAAGGCTAGTCTCAGGTAAGACTTTGATCTTACCTGGGGTTGATTACAGTTGTTCAGATGGAAAGCAGTGTCCTGTGACTTACTATCTGGTGGACTGAACGCTCGTTTACTAGTTTCATATTATAAAAAAAAACAAAGGTGGTTGTAGAGCCTCAACAGCATGACAACCTTTATTATTTCACAAATTCTTATTTTGATACAAATCTACTAATATATACTATTTATGCTAATATTATAAAGCAGTAGAGTTTGTTTGATTGATCGGGTTAATCTCAGGAACTACTGGTTCGAATTTAAAAATGCTTTTTATGTTGAATACTAAATTTACCGAGGAAGACTATAGAACATCACACTATATATGTTTGTTTGTTTTTGTCTTATGTAATAGCGGGTGAAACCGCGAAACACAGCTAGTAGTCACATAACTTTATGGGCCATGCAATTCGTACGGAAGGTGTATAAAGTTCGTTATAACAAACACGTGATTGTTTCATATCTGTTAGCGGATGTTGTCTTTGTTTTGTTTAAAGTTTAATCACAAAATGGTCGCTCATTTTAGTATCATGTAAAATACGATATTAAAGAAGAGATTGACATGAAATGAAAATGTCATTAATGTTTACTTATAGATGTGTTTAAAAAAAACGATTTTATTTTTATAGAAATTGGCTATTAGGCATTGATTATTAAACTAATTTATTCCCGCTGTTTCGCCCGCTTCGGTCAAGTTTACCACAGTAATGAGTAGATACTGATGTTTGTCAAGATCATACACTATCTGTGTGCCAAATTTGAGCGAAATCGAAGACTAATTTTAATTAATCTTATACCTATAACTATCGTAAAATAGGTATTATTATAATTTTAAGCACATTTAAAATTTAAAGCTGGAGTATAGTGTAGAAGGAATTCAAACCAGTGGAGTATTGAAACTCTTTCCTTTTATCTTTTCCAAAACTTTTAGAAAATTCCTAAACAACGAATACCTCAAATTACGAAAAGTTTATTTTTAACAAAAAAGTTTCCCCAAAAACATTTGTTCGGTTATTATGAGCGAAATAAAGAACAAAATTTTTAAACGAGGTTAATAAACTTCAATTTATTTTCGTCTATAAGGTACGTGCACTAGTAACGTCGCAGAGCGAGATAATATTAGATGTTACACAAGAGCGAGTAAAATGTCCATAGGAAATATAAAGCAAAAAAATAAAACACTTGAATAGTTCTTTACGTCTTCCGACTTCATTGTTAGACCCTAGCTATGAGATTTTTTTATTAGATTTAGATAGCAAACCAGCATGCACTTCACTTGCTGATAAATGGTCACTGCTGCGAGTAGATCTATACTTATATTATAAAGCAGTAGAGTTTGTTTGGTTGAACATGCTAATTTCAGGAACTACTGGTTCGAATTTAAAAAAACTTTTTGCATTGAATAGTCTATTTATTGAGGAAGGCTATAGGCTATATCACATCACGCTATGTTTGTTTGTTTTTATTTCTTATTTAGTAGCGGGTGTAACCACGTAACACACCTAGTATAATACATGTAAGCAATTTCATTTGAACTATCTGCATTTTCTTTTGAAGGTTTCCGTCCCGAAACAAAAAAAGGTACTTCATATAGCAAGATTACTATCTGAAGGTAATCAGAGATGCGTTGCTACTCCCGAGAACTGAGACGGTCACTTCATGATTAAATAAGGTATTAGTCTCAGCAAAATCGTAAAACATTTCAAAAGTACAAAGTTAAAAACACTCTTCAAGTTAGTTCAGGTACATTATTAGTAACATGCAAGTTAAGCGAATAAATCCGTAATAAAAATTAAAACAGACGAAACACTAGCTAATTTACATCTTATATAAAATATAAAAATCCAAAAAATTGCTTTGATTATTTCAGCGTAATAATCATACAATAGAACTTTTTAACAACTATAGTAAACTATTTTATTTTTAAGTTAGTATTTGCTTATATAATTTGTAAGTCCAAGATAAAAACTTAATCATAATTGTGTTTCAATAACTATATTGATTGTTGAATTAAAATAAAAACAATACGTAAATCAAATATTTTTAAATATTAGTCATTCTCTTATCCCTTCATAGTGTGACAAGAGATATTTTTTGTTTACCCCTTGTATCGTTTCAATTTAAAAAAGTTCATCATACAAAGCCTCTTGAAAAGTTGTTGCGAAATCTGTTTAACCCAATTTTTGCGATAATGGGTTTGTCTGCAATATTTATTGCATTTCGTTTGTGTTTTTACAATTAATTTTGTACAGTAATACACAAATTATTTAATTAAAATGTCACGTTTGCTTTTTTGTTACAGGTCAATGTTTGTTATATTATGTATGTATATAAGAGACTTCACGACGGTTCTAAATAAACTATTAAATAAAATTAAAAAATACAAACATAGCGTGATGTTATTATAGCCTATAGCTTTCCTCAATAAATGGACTATTCAATACATTTTTTTAAATTCGAACCAGTAGTTCCTGAGATTAGCCTGTTTAACCAAACGAACTCTACTGTTTTATAATATTAGTATAGATTAAATGTCTAATCAATATTGGCTCCTACTAAAACAAACGACTAAACTAAGGCCATTGTCTTCCAGTTTTTCATTTTGTTGCGCGTATATTATATTTTGAGTACGTACTAATTCCCGATGTTTTAGGATTGTAATGTTCTACTTTAAAATTATGACATAATTTTAAAGTAGAACATTACAACACATTGTGGTGTAAGATATGAATTCCTACTTACAAGCTTGCAGGATCCAGGACTAATTCATAAATAAACAGGTTTTTCTCTTATGAAAAGACGGCTCAATTTTAAAAGACAGATTTAAAATGAAGATTCAGTTGTCATCTTATTTTTTAGGACTAGCTTACGTTTAATTTTTCAATAAGACTTTTTACCTTTCAGACTTTGTAGCAAACAAGCATGTAGCCCACCTGATGTTAAATGGCTACTGCCGCTCATGGACATCTGTAATCAACACTAGGTAAGATCAATGTCTCACCCAAGGCTAGCTAATGCGTTGCTACCCCTGGGGACTAAGATGGAAAGCCTCAGTAAAGTATGTCTCCCTCACCCTGCAGACCAGAACACAACAGCGCATAACACTGCTGTTATTAGGCAGAAATAAGTGTGGCGGTGGTGCTTCCGGAGTCGAACAATAAAGAGTTCTATAACCTTCAAACTTACAGAACTAAGCCTCTTTCATCATTATCTAACAGCTCATATTCTAAATTCTAAATATCTAAATTATAGAACATAATCTTAAAACTAAATTATAACGTCCAAACCGTGGTCTTTATTAGTTACAATATAATTAAAAATGTGGCATCTAAACCGACCGTGTTTAATTTACCTTTCAAGTTAACAAGCGGGAAGTCAAGTAGAAGATTAAAATTACGCCAGGAAAAATGTAGCTTCAAGAAATAGCGGAATGAAAAATAAACATTTCATAAGGTGCCGGGCTTATTAAGTGCACGCTCGCATTTTTGTTCTCGTATACCGTTATGAGAAATACTGTAGGCGCTATGTTCGCCTGGTACTTTTTTCCTTATTAGCCATATTTTTATTTACATAGCTGAGAAATTTTGGTTATATGTAAGCATCAACGTGTATGTATGGCAATAGTAAATGTATAGAAAGAAAAATAGTAGTACTTTGTAGAATGGTAAGGGAATATCAGTGTTCGATTTCTTACTACGACCAGTAATTACTTCGACGTAGGTACACAATTATTATGCTCTTGGAATCGCAATAATTAATAGTTACAGCTAAAACGCACAACCTAAGAGAATGAGATACATCTTTTATTTTTATATAAATATTTAATATTGAATTAGCAAACAAGCATGGAGTCCACCTGATGGTAAGTGATGGTAAGTTACAGATGTCCATGGGCAGCAGCCCATGGACATCTGTAACTTCATATCGAATATAAGTTCTATCTGAAGTCAAACAGAAGCGCTGCTACTCCCGAGGACTGAGACGGTCGCTTCATGTAAAAGTGTGCCGGCAACCACACCCTTCCATCGAAACAAGAAATGCTTCACGCTAGAAATAGGTGTGGCGATGGTACTTCCCCGATCGAACTACACTGGTACTGCCATCTTTATAATATAAACGTTGCAAACAAGCATACAGTCCACCGTGATACGTGACTACTGCCGTCCATGAGTATGTTACATTATTAGTCAACCACATAGTCATTGAAGGTGGTAGAACTCTTTGTGGTTCGATTCCGGAAGCACCACCGGCACAGCTATATCTGTCTAATAATATCTGTCTATCAGTATTCTGGTCTGAAGGGTGTAGGAAGGGAGATACTAATCAGAGGCGTTCCAACTTAGTCCTCAGGGGTAGCAACTAATATAACCTTACGAAGCAAAAAAAATTTAAAATTATAAATTAAATATTCATTTCCAGCAATTGGTAATTAATATCCCTTAATTTTGAGTCCCTTGATTATAAAATATCATATCTTTTTGGGTGATTTTCAACGAGCTGTAACTTTTTTTACACATGAAGCTAAAGATAAGCCCGACAGGCTGTCTGATGGAAAGTAGTCACCGTCGCCTATGGACATTTGCAGTCCCAGGGGAGTCGCCAATGCATCGCCGACTTTGAAGGAGAGCTCTTTTCACACTTTTTTCTTCACAACTCCGAGGAAAATGATCGTATAGAAGAAAGGAAAAAGTTCATTGTAGCTCCCAGTGTCTAGTTTTTATATATGCCTATGAATTTTTTCGCGTTTGCGTCAAACAAAATTCATGAACTAGTATTTCCAGTTGACATTAAAAGACCTAGTATTAATTATTGTTATTGCTACCGCTCCACGTGTAAGTGGGTTTATATTGAAATACGTGTTTTCAAACAATATTATTATATTCTCAGTTTGTTACTTAAACAGTGGAGTGAGACTTTCCACAAATATGGATTATTCGTTCATACATCATTTTCTATTATTACATATTTTATTTACGAAATTTGTTTTTTTATCAAAAATTAACAATATGGTCATACAAATATCCTCACGAATTTCAAAATTTTACAGATAACCTATTTACATTGACGCCAAAATTTACTTAAAACTTTGGTTTATCTTACTAATATAAGATATAAATAATCAAATTACAGATTAAAAAAATAATTTGATTTAAAACATTTCAGAAGCTACTGATAGAAGATTTTTATGATGTGTAACACACACATCATAAAAATCTTCTATAAATTAGCACATTATAATCAAGATAAATGAAGATTACAAACAAGGTAGATCTTTTTTAATTCTGACCTGACTGTCTGTCTGTCTGACTTTTAACTATAAACAAAAGGCTAATTGCGATGATGGCTCAAGCACAAGCACGGTTACGTATATTTTTTTTATTTTAGAAATCCGATAGCTTCTAAAATAAATAAAAAAATTCCGATAGGTTACGGTTACGGAGCTCCATAACATCCCTGATCAGAAATTCACATATACTTAAATCACAGAACAACGCACTATAGCTAATGTAAACAATACATCTGTGCTGTGGGAACTGTGTGCACAGAACCAGATTTGACCACATCGAGGTTTCTGGAAGAGCAGGAACAGATAGCGAAGAATGTGAATGCCAGGCGGTGGAGTCGGCACGTTCACACGCGCAACCGAATAGTTGAAAGCTCAATGACACCGAGAGAGCTTTTATAAACTACGGGACTCAATGTAGAGTAGACTTAAGCGATCAAGTCTAATTGACACAAACAATCGATGATATAAAAATATTTGATGATCGTGTTAATAAAAAACTGATAAACTAAATCTAATTTTAAAGAATGAAACAAAAGCGTTTGAATATAAACACTGACATACAAAATAAAATATGTAGTATTGAAAATTGGATTTAATACTTGACACAGTAACTGCATTTTATACACCGTCAATGTCTTCAGAACTGTTTGTAGCAAGCAAACAAAACAACACAATGAAATCTAGACTGAAGTTAAATAAGGACAACATCACCCAAAATAAAAGATTAATTCTTGGAACGCAGCAAAACCGGGCCTAATATAAGTGTTTCAACCGCTCCAAATGGAAAAATAGACTCAAAACAACACCTTCGGTAATATAAAGCACCAAAACAACACAAGCATTAGTCATCTTAGCTCGCTCAGATAAATGGAGTAACAATAAAATCGTCGTACATAAAACTACCATAAATCAGTCGATGACGTATCAAATCGAACACACACCTCCATAATAAACATGCCACATTTTGAGTGTCGCCACTTATTACAAGTCGGAAAGCACTTAAACATCCTCCACCCGATAAAACTAGATTGAAACACAATTTCCAAAAGCTCTGCCATCAGTTCCCTATCACATCCATAGCGGAGTACTTAAAGAACGAGAAGTAGATCTGACTTTATCACGCTAAAAGTAAAGTAGTATCAATTAAAAGACAACTGTTTATATAATAAATGAACGCAGCGCAAAAAGTTAATTAACAACAATTGCTAATTACTTCCTTTGGTAATGTCATAACACCTAGTGCGGTTGATAAAGAATTGGATAATTACGACAATAAAGCGGCTAGTTCAAACGAAAATTGAGTGCATTCAGTTACTAACGACCGTAAAACAGCAATTTTAAAGTGGAGAGCACTCGACAATAGTGCATTTGAGTTCATAAAAGGGTAGTGAACACCCACCTAACAAGAGCGGACAAAGACAAACACTGACCAGTTATATTTGTGTCAGGCGAGCGGCGCCGGCGCCACGATAACGTAACGATAACGTTAATGGATACCGTCGTTATCGCGACACTCAGCCGATACCCGCGAGACGGGACCGAATCACTTAAAACAACCGAGCCGAGAATCCACCGAATCGTTCCCAAACGAGAACACTTTAAGGTCCAAATTCAGTTACCCGTCACTTCTTTGTTAGTTAAGCGACTTCCAGTCAGTGTAAATGGAATGAATGGATTCAGGGAAGCACGTGAGAAAGACTGTAATGGACGTAATCGGAATGTCAATGTCAACCGTATCAGAAAAAAGGAAGGGACCAAATTGTGGCCATCCATTCAGTAAACCGACGGAGCCGATGGCGGCGCGCGGTACCATTCGGAATTATATTAAGATATCAGCGGATCAATAAATCTCCTAAAACTGAGCAATCTGAAATTTAACGATATATTATCAAGTGTTTTCTGTATTTGGGACTTCACTAGCAAAAGATTTTGAAACAGTTGGGAATTTTAAACATGATGCAATCCTTTTAAATATATTAAAAATAAAGCATATAACGAAAGACCCTTAAGCGATTTTGGCCAACAAAAAGATGAGTCAGCCCATTGAATTGGACTTACCGTATAAATTGCCAAAAGTTTATTTAATGAATAAACAGGAGCTTGATTAGAAAGGGGCGAGTTTACCGCAGACAGGTGTTGAAAAATGGGGTGGGAACTCGTCTGGAGTCCTGGAAAATCCTATGATGAACGCTGGGAGGGATTCCCGGGTAATAAAGAGCCAAGTTTTGCACCCCCGCGGAACATTGATTGTAACTAACGGGATTTCCTGTGACGTATAAGATGAACATATAAAATATACATATTTCATTGTTGCTTTAACTTTGTGAACAATACAATTTATAAAAAAATGTTTTAATAAGTGTGTAAGATATAATCCTATAAGATATATTCCACAAAGCTATGAGCGAATTATATATTTTGAATTATACCTATACTATTTTTAAAGATTAAGAAATTCCAAACAAAATTCTAATTTAGTTAATTGCCATCATATTTATTCCACAGTAATTAACTTCATAATCGGTTTTATAGTAATAAAATAAAGATTTAGATTAAAAGACAGAACATTAGAGAAATATATCGAAAAGTTAGGTAATGGATTGCCGGAAAGAACTAAATAGATGCTAATAACTATATTGGATGATACCATTAGCTATAAAACAGAACGGTAAACAGCGTAATAACATTAAGAGCTTAAAGAGGAATTAAAATTTCTCCACAGCTTAGAAGTTACATGAATGTTTTAGCACCTTTCGAAGTAGAAAAAGCACGTGCTCTCAATGCTTAATCTCTTCATTGTACAGATGAAAGGAATCAAAAATATTGCCAGGAGGTATATTAAAAACAAATACGTCCCGCAGCGTGGTCGGAGGAAGAGAAAAAAGCCAGTGTTTGGCGTGCCGTAAGCATTAATAATGTAGTTCAAAGATGGCGTCGTGGAATGCGCGGGGACCAGTAGGGCTGCGCAAGAGTCGACTATCGATCAAGTGCCGCTCGTATCGGAATTCGTTTAGGAATTTTATGTGATAGATTAAATCGGGTTCATACTTGTCTTTAAATACGAACTGTAATACAATTTGTACGTTGTAAAATACATATAAAAGTAAATTTTGTGATTTAATAAACTACCATACATTGTTTATGTTTTAGTTGCACAATATTTCATATCGTACCAGCGGATGTAATTAACAATGATTATTATAATTATATATGAATAAATGTAAACTTAAGGTAGACGAGATAAATGAATATGTCAGTACGGTTAATAAAGCTAGGTATAATGGTAAAACAAGTGACAATCGTGTACCATACCAGTAGTATCGTGTCGACATTCATTCTTGCATATTTATCGACTGCAAGGATGCGCGTACAATTGCGTTGATACTCCGCACTGCGTAATATTGAAGGCGATTGCCGAATAAGGAATTGAAGGCAAAAATGCAATCAATATATTTAAAAATCTCTATGTGCCTCGGACATGGCATCACGCGTGAACTTCGCTATTATTTAATTATTTTTTATATTATAGAAGTAGCAAACGAGCAAGCCCAGCAAGTAAGTGGCTTCTGCCGCCCATGGACATCTGAGTAATCAACCCTAGCTAAGATCGAAGTCTCACCTAAGGTTAGCCACAGATGCGTTGGTACACCGGAGGACTAAGATAGAATGCCTCTGAAAATAATGTCTCCCTTACCACATCTCTCAGACTAAAATACAGCAGTGCATTACACTGCTTCCGGAGTCAAACCACAAAGAGTTCTATCACCTGCAAAAATATCTATGTCCCTGGGTTCTGGCATCACGCGTGAACGGCTGGGCAGATTTCGCTTATTCATTACGTTTCGCTAATTAAAAGAAAAAAAGAAAATTGCGCGAAAATTTAACAAAATCAAAAAAAAACAACGAAAATTTACATTCTTAACAATTCAAATTCAAGACAGAACAAAGTCAGACGGGTCAGCTGATATAAAATAAAACCAATCAAAGGCGTGAAGGTACTATATAATTAAGTGAAATATTAGCTTTCCGTATCAATTTACTACATTACTGATACTATTATATCAATGATTGTACTCCGTCCTTTCTTAGAACAAGAGCAGTTGAAACCATAGTCTTAGTACCACGCTGGTACTAAGACTGGGTAGGATTAATCTTCCAAGCGTAAATATATCTTTACTTATTTCCCTTTATATTAAAAGTGAGTACCTACTAGTAATTTATACTGATGATGATACTGACTGAACTATTTATTTTAAAACGACATACTCTGGCTGAAGGACTATCGCGCAAGAAGTCGTTTAATAGGCAGCATCAAAACTTTCCAAAAAATCTGGAGCATATACGTATCCTATCATTCGATGACACAACCTCTCAATAAAATAGAAGAAGAACAAATCATAAGAACATGATTAAAACTTATCAAAACGGGTACTGTATTGTACATATGCGCGAAATATTTTACTAAATTAATTATGAATACGCTCCGAATATTCCTAATTTGGGCACAACCCTGGTGGGAAGCTTATGGGCTGCAGAAGTACTAGGAAACATAAGTTAAACATTTGGAGAAGGGAGACGCATAAATGTTTACAAATTGTGATTACGCATTATTGTATGCCTCGATGGTGTTTTACAAACAGACAGACAGACAGGAATGCTTAATTGTATGCTTAAATATCAGGGAACTCCTGTATGACTAAAAGATTACGTCGTGCTTCGCTGGCAGACTTACCAGAACGAATAAACTAATGTCAAATTAAGTGGTGACTTACGTACGTAAATAGTACACTAACTTGTGATGTACGCGATAAAAATTATTGGTAGTAATGATGGATAAGCACACTAAAGGTGGTAGAACTAGTGTAGTTCGACCGGGGAAGTACTACCGCTACACCTATTTCTAGCGTGAAGCATTTCTTGCGTTTCGATGGAAGGGTGTGGTTGCCGGCACTCTTTTACATGAGGCGACCATCTCAGTCCTCGGGAGTAGCAACGCATCTGTGTTTGACTTCAGATAG
>DWLI01003617.1:0-11636 GCA_018249915.1 Cecropterus dorantes dorantes
CTGATAAGATAAGAAATCTACATCTACTGAAACATTCTAAAAAAGATTACGCCGGGTTACATTTTTATATCAAATTAAGAAACAAACGTATTATATGTTAAAAGACATTGTCTTATTTTAATGGATTTTGCTTTATAAAATATTATTTTTTTCACTTTTTATTTTTAATTAGAATGATTGCTATTGATCAACAACATTTAAAAAAAAACGGACTTTCCAAATATCTCTCCAAGTATGTATATCTATTATCTGTAGCACATAAAACTCTGTAAAAATGTTATGTGTAAGATATAAATATATATAAAAATAAAAAAATATTCATTAATTTTGTTCTGATTAATCATGTGTCGACAATTACACGTTTGCATGTGTTTGCGTGTTGATGCTATTCAATTTAGTGTTGTCAGAATTGCAAACACCGCCCAAGACGGGTTTCGAAATACCGTTAGAGAGTGAATGTGGTCCGAAATCTGTAACTAAGACAAAATTAATCGATGGAATCTTTGGAACACTATTTTAAATCTTTACTGATAATAAACTTATTTTATAACTAAAACGTATTTTTTCCAGAGTTATAGGTTAAAAAAGGAGCATTACTCCTAGAAGTCAATAAAAATACCATTACACGTTGACTAAGCTAACTAGACGAATGTCAAACGTGACGTCAATCGCAAACTCGCAAGTACTGATGACAAAAAATAGCAATAATATTTTTTTGTAAAATTTTGATTTGAATTAAATGTAAATTTTAATAAAATTTATTGGCATATTTAGTTTAATTAAAAACAGAATAGGGAGTTTACGTGCAGACGGTACTAGGACGAGAGCGGGGCATGAGGCGGGACCGGGAAGAAAGACCGCTTTCTTTCCGTTCGTCTAGTGAGCTTGGTCCAGTAGTACCTCTGTTTGTCCTCATAATAGCGGTGCTATTATAAAGTTTGTAGTGAGGTTTATCAAAAATGGTAACATAAAAAAATATGTCGTTTTAACCTAGTCTCGGAGGTAGCTATGTAGTTTCTACTTCTATTTAGTAGCAGGTATGTATTTACTGCTACGGCCACTAAACTTTATGAGCAGACTTCTCACTGCATACATCATATTAATCTTCTCGCTCTCAAAAAATAATAAAACAAGAAAAAACAAGCAAAATGTAAACTAGACAATTTACAGGAAGTGTGTATTTGGTAGTACACTACCTACAGTTACATTGCATCATATCTGACCGTAAGCGGATTGTTGTAAACAACCTCGTTTTTCTCGTTTGTTGACTTATCAAATAACGTAGTATTAGATAAAAGGGACCCACATCCAATTCAAATCGTCCTCTTTCTATTTCGTGTGATAAGATTCACAGAACTGCCATGTGGACAAATAGCAATGTTATCTCATCGGACTGTGATAATTTTGGTCAAATATAGATATTTAGGAAGAACCTTGTCAGAGATAAAACATTATAACAGTATATATGTATAGCATATTGTGACGTGTCGTTGGGCAGAGATATAATTATTTAAAATAAGAATGAGAAAAATATAATTTGATTTGTCAAAATATTCCTAAAACGTATTTTTTATTTATTGCATATTTTCCACAACTTTATAATATATACCTACAAAGGCCTACGATGCAAAAAAGCATTCTCTCTTATAATCATTTGCCCGATTCCATTTCAGTATATTTCGTCTCCATCTGAATTTAATGATGAAAATATGATAACATTTATAATACACAACAACAACATTGGTAACAATAATAACTAAGAGACAACAAATTGTATCTTATTGCTGACAGTTTCAATTTGACGACACTCCCTCGACAATACATCTCAAAACTTGCATTTCATTTCATTTCATTTCACAAGCAGACAAGACAAGAGTCCTACGATAAGTACGGTATACCACTATTATGTTCTTGTTTAAAATAACGGTTATTATGTTATTAATCTTGTTACTCTCATACATTTAATAATTTGTACTTATTGTACGAGATCTACTTGGTACCTACTCATATTCGCACAGCTTGTGCAACTACAATAACTTTAATTAAGTATATTTAACTACTGTGTTATTTGAAAGAGGTTAAATATTTATGTAATTTCCAGTATCGTGGAATATTTTAGTATCTACAGGGAAAACTGTAGAGTTAATGTGACAAGGATTTTTATAAAGAGCATTTTCCGTTGTCCTCATTGCGGCGCTATCCGGTGCGGTCGTGCGGTACCTAATAGTGTAGCGCTAGTTTGACTTTGTGGTTGTGTTAGTGAAGCTTAGGCTTTTCATTAAGTTTATATTTATTTATAAGAGATAGTTATCATGTTTAATTATTTTGAACACTGTCAGGTTCCAGAAGTACTTGCCTATGTGATGCCAAGCTGCTTATATAAAAGCCCTTATAACTTTCAGACAGGACCAAATTACTATTCATACTCTACTTTTAATGTCTACCACTCATGGCTGCCATTTTTATTCTTCTAGGTTTAAGAGCACCGAATCCCCGACACAGCGTAGAAAAGAAAGAAGCGTAGAAAGTGGTCCACCACGTTCACACCAACAAAAACGTGTTTTTGCCAAACGAACTTATAGAGACTAGATCAGGATAAACGGAAAACTATGCCCTATGCCACACTTTAGGTAGAAACAAACTTTGATGTGAATGATGAAGCTAAAGTCGTTATTAAATAGATAGTTGATAATACAAATTTTACCCGAATCTCCAAAACGTGTACGTACGCACTGTATGTATTATACCGCTATCGGCTGCACGTACTTAGTTACTTTAGCCGGTCCCGGCGGCGCGGTTGCGCAAGCGCGCTGCGCGGCCGCGGGCGCGAGGTCGCCGCTCGGCCTCATTCGCGAGTGCTCGCTCACGCCCGCGCCGCGCGCAAATGTCACGATCAAGGGCGGCTGCTGAAGATTTCGCTTTGTTCCCTTTGTCCATCATGATTAATTGTATACTCTCAGTTCCGTGTAATGATAAATTATTATTGCTTTGAAAGACCAATGTTTTTTTTTCTGGTCACTTCCAAACATTTATGCGCTCTGATGCAAATATTGAGAATATTTTATAAATTAAGTTTTGTAATCTCAATGTTTTTATATCTTATTTTTAATATAATTATACTTTTAAAATATTTTTAAAATACAATGAAAAGAAGAAAGTAGGTGTGAATAAAAACAAAAAACATAATTTTCATTAGTACTGTTTATTGCATTCAAAACATTAATTGGAATGAAAACCAACCTATTGAGCTTACATCGGTGTTTTGTACTCAGTTCCAAAATCTGCGGTTCTCTAAAAAAATACGAACACTCGTAGATACACAGATATATGAAACTTATAAAATGACATTACATTAACAAATAAATACAAATAACTTTATTACTGAGAGATAAGTAAATTGTGACTAACGATATTAAAATAAATAGTTCATTTATCTTCCTAGTGTTAAGGACAGACAAACATACTAGAGTTCGGCTGTTATATGAATACGGGTCGTGGAAGTGGCAAGGGGTTGATAAGGATCTTTCATACGTGGTTACTTTTTACGTCGACACGTTTTTACGTATTCGAATAATTAGCAAAGTAGAAATAAATATGCATTAATTCAGTATTTCTATTTCGAATGTTCTTAAGCTAACTTCTTAAATCCTGAGAGAAATCGCACAATTATTCAACTGTTTTGAGCAATTTAGTTCCCGTTGAGAGTTGCGTAACCACCTGTAATGAATGTGCCCTTTAGCTGGTGACTCATGCTTTACGTAATCGTACAGCATAATATCCTTACTTTAAATGCCCATGCTTTTTAGTATTTTTGGTTATTTTAAAAGCTTAAGTCAGATCAGTTTTGTATATTTAGGCCCTAGTGATGTAAGTTAACAAAGTCAGATTCCTGAAAATAATAAAATTCGTAATGCATCCCATCACTCGTCTAGTAATCTCCATTTCATTTCTTTAATACTTAACCTTTATTGTTTCTACTATCTACACGTTATATTTCATACAAAACTATCTAACCAAATCAAGTACAAAATATCCAATTCTGTTAAAATTAAATTTAAACAACTCTTACGTTGTACAAACTTGAAAATACTAAAAATGAAATTCAAACAGTCCACCATAGTACATTTTTGCTTTACTGTTTTATTTTATAAACAATTTATGGGCGAATTACTAAATTACATAAATTGAATCACAACACAATAATAGAGTAATGATTTAAACCTTAACACGCATAATAATTAATTTATACAAAATCAATCAAAGTATTATCAAAAATATGACAAATAAAACAACCTATACTCAAATACTTATGCTTTTCCGACCCGAAGCCATCGTGATACAAACAATTTCTTCCTGAAATAGATGCAACGAACCTCGAGCTCAGTGGTATTGCACGGAATGCAAATTAATTGCACTGACTCTTATATAATTTACTTACGATAAACAAGTTTTGAAATAACTAAAGTTTCATGTAAAAATGTTCCAAAATGTATAAAAAAAATATTTTATACCAGCGTAAAAGTGAAGTTGAAAAGTTTTTTTCATTCAAGAACAGCTTTTATATTTGTTATTTTATACATATTATTACTTTATTAGATATTTTTAATTAAAATCAACCAAAGTGGGAAATGAGACCGATTAGAATTCGTAACCAGGCTAGAAAAAATATTCAATTAAATTTACCTTGCATCCTCACTTACTCGACCAGCATTATTGTTTTTTTTAAAGATAACTTGTATGTCAATGTAGGCTGTTAGTTATACGTAAGTAAATAATATAGTAACCGTACAATAATTACATCCGCGCTTAACGAGCTGCTGATATGGAATCTTGTTATAAATGCATATTGGCGCCTCATTACATATTAATATGCAATACGCTCAATATAAAATGACTTATTTTAAAATTAATCATAAGATAACATCAGAATCTATTGTTTCCATGCGAATCATTAAGGAACTGATTTTTTCATCTTATCAATTATGTTCCCAAACATTTTTTTATCAATAATATACAGAAACTATGTAAGTTTCCGATATCATTGATAATATCAATAGATTTTAAATTAAGCCATTTTACTATTACGACAAGTCATGTTGTCATGATGTATTGTTTGCAGAAACAGTCGGTAATAAAGACAACTAACTAGGTGTTAGTTGCAATTACCTTGACAGTTCTGCGGTTGGGTAAGGATTCTTGCTCGCCGTAAAATCTTTTGTATCTTCTAAGCTTAGTGAAACATTTCAAGGAAACCAAACCAACTAGAATAAATACACAAACAACCAATCTAAATAAATATTTAAATCAATAGACTCGATTAACAATTTACAATTTCGACAGCGTAAACCTCCACCTACAATGTCTTACACGAAAAACATATTATAAACAAAATAGAACTAAATTACTGAATTAAACAGAAAAATGTTCATAACAATATACAACCTTTGTAGCAGTAACAAAAATCTCAATATTTTTACAGATGATTGAATACCATACCTTTTATTTTTGTTCACTTAACAATATGAACTCGTCAGCTAATTTCTGACCTTTTAATATATACGAGTAGATAATTTGATGGTAAAGTTTCTACGGTGTTACGTACGTATGTAAATATGTGATCGTGATCGTAAATTTGTTCAATTCAATTTACATATAAGAATTTATTATCGGAGTTTGTGCTTTTTTTGCCAAAGGGAAAAACACTTGGTCAAAGTATGAGTCCGGATTTTAATTAATTTTGAATGAATATTATTCATTAGCATTCTACGATCAACCAGGACAATTTTTAAACGTTTATGACAGTGACTGGTCCAGTTATGTTCTTCAAAAGGGACCACGCTGAACTACACCTTTGAAATGTTGGGGCGTACAATACTGATTTAAGGTACAATTTAAGGTCCAGTCCAGTTTATGCATTTTTTGATGAGACTAATTTCAGCCGCACATAAGACAGTAAAATTTTAATCGGATGTTACCCTTGATGGATTCAGAGTCAGTTTGAATCAGAGTCAGTCTGGATCGTTATTTATAGAATCGTAACAGGTAAATCTAAAACTGTATGCGGTAGTGAAGCGTTCGAATGTTGCCCTTAATGAAACAAGAGTCTTTGTTTTGGAGACTTAGAGGTTCAGAGTACGTTGATATTGTTTTTTATAAACATCTAAAACTACCGATGATAATGATGCTTCCGACTATTATCTTTAGTAGACTCGTTGGAGCGGTCGTGTTGATGGCTTGGAAACTTAGCTTGGATGACGACTTTTAACTTTGTAAGTAGTCCCACGCCGCGGCGGTGACTTCGCCGCTTGGCGTAGGGTTGGCGGGGCTCGAGGAACCTATCCTTGGCAGGGCAACTCCCTCAATGCACTGTACACAGTACACTGCCCACCGGTGTGGTTCACTGCCGTTAGACAGTGGTGCAACTTTTGAAATACAGCTTTTGGAAGCGGTGCAGCCTTTATTGCTAGTCTTAGAAAACGTGGGCAGGCTGGCGGCAACCGGCAGAAACGTCTGTAGGTACTGAACTGACGACATATGCACATGCCAGAAATTATGTTAATTTATTGGTCTTTTGTTATAAACTACTGATGCAATTAACGAACGATAATTTTTAAAAATTGATTTGTAATCTTGTAATTTAAGTGTCAACGAATATTAATTTAAATATTTTTAATCGGATGTCCGTTAAAGATCTCATCGAACATTTACCAGAATATTTCTCAATCGGATGTTGCGCTTGGACACAGTAAAATTAACTAACGGTTATTGTGAAAAGTGTTTACATTTATCATACAACCTAAAAATTAAACTTCTCCAGATTCAGTGTCAAACATTTGACCCGTTATTGCAATGACAAAGATTACAATGGCCAGTAAGGATCTAATATAAATGTGTATCTAAAATTGAATGCGGTAGTGGTGCGTCCGCTTGTTATCCTTAGCGGACTCCGCGGACCGTCGGCGGGCCGCAGCGTACACGGCCAGCTTGGAGGGCGAGGGCAGGCTGGCGTCGCGCGGCCGCACCAGCGACTCGCGCGACGCGGCGGCCGGCAGCGACGCCGACGTCGGCACGGACGGCAGCTTGCGCACCTCGTACGGCAGCGGGGAGCCGCGCGACGCGCTCGACGCGATCGACCCCGACCCGTCCGAATCCTGTTCGCAGCGCCGTTGCTGTTTATATTCGACTGATTTAAACTCGTGTTATATGTATTATGAAATATGGCAGAGAAGTATTATTCGGAGACTGACAAAGCTGTATGATTAGAGTAAAGAAAACGCGTGAAGTCTATAACATATTTAGAAAAGACACATTTTTAAAGCTTCATTTATATCTTTATACAAATTTAAACATACGCATTGTAATACTATTTCCAATTTGTAGCATTTTTTCGCATGAATATTTTTAAGAACAGGTCTTGTTAGACAGTCAATGGAACTATACAAATAATAATTAATATATATTACTATGGTTATAACAGTTGGTTATATGGTGCAAAGAAAACTTTACATTATAATTATATATTAATAAATAACTGTTATTGATAAGAAAATAAGCACGAAAGCTGCATGCTCGTTTGCTATTATAATGTGATAAAAGACTACGACATAGCAAAGAAGCTTGCAGTCAACCTGATAGTATGTGATCATTATCGCCTATGGATATCAGTAACTCTGTGTAGAACAGGGGTTCTATCTAAATTCAATAAAAGATGCGTTGCTTTTTCCGTGAAATAAAATAATTGCTTGATGTAAAAGTAAACCATATTCTTCCACCGAAATGAAAAAAATGCTTAACGCTAGAAATAGGTGTGGCAGGGGTATCTCCCCAGTCGAACTACACTGGTTCTATATGATAAAGTTTAAGCTTAAAAAATGAATGCACTTTAAAATGAAAATGAAAAGTGGTTGTTTGTAACATCGGGTACGGATACGGATAGTTTTACGTGATAACATCATAAAGAAACATTGATGAATAATTGCATACATTTATGAATTGAATACTAAGAAAGAAGAGTAATAAATAATAAATACAACTAATACAAAGAAAGAGTTAATTGGAATTTAAATTTTTCGTTAAATTAATATTAATAATATAAAATATTTTTGAATTAATTATACAGATTAATTTCAAATAATAACGTGCTATTTATAATTTATATCTGTGCTGTCGCTTGCACGCTTAGGCTGAGACGGAACGTGACACTATTTCGCGCGTGCAGCTGTACGTTATGACGTCAGCAATAACAGCGTAATGCGCTCACCTTCCTGGCGTCCCGGTGGTCGAGGCGGTCGTAGCGCGTGTTCCTCGCGGAGGGCTTGCGCGGCGGGCGCGGCAGCGCGGAGGGCGGCGGCGGCAGGCTGGCGGCGCGCGTCTGCTGCGAGGCGCGGCCCTGCCGCTCCAGCAGCAGCGCCTCCTCGCCGCGCCCGCCCGCGCCCAGCCCCGCGCCCAGCCCCGCGCTCAGCCCCGCGCCCAGCCCCGGGAAGCAACACAGCCCGCGCTGGAACACGCAAACGTCCTACTGTAGCTGCACTCTTTACATTCATCTATAAAACTACAAATACTGATTGATTTACACTTCAAATAAGACACGGAACACTGATTAACTTACACTTCAAGTAATACGGGGAGCTACACTAATATCACATATATAACCAACGAATAAAATATATCATATGCCTAGAGACAGTCAAAATTAATTTTATACTTATTTATTAAAATGTTGATTACACCTGTCCAGAATAAAAGAACTCTTTGAAAATTAAAGTACCGACGACACTATAATTTACTTTTTTAAGATAAGTATACTGTACAGATAAGTATACTTTACATATAAAATCTAAGAAAACTACACATTCGAAGACATACAATAATAATTAGGGCATATAAGGCTTTTAATAATCAAAAAGATATATAACTGAAATAGTATCCTATATCTATAAGACAGTAAATATTGAGCAAGAATCCCTACATATCAGTTAGTTAACTGAGCAATTACACTGAAACAACACAAACGGCAAAGTTGTAAATTAAATTAGTGGTTCTTACCTCATTACAAAAGCGACGTTCACGCAGAACAAACTTTTACGCTACTGTTTTAATACGAGAGTTCTAGTTACATTTCATTAATTCATTTTTTATTATGACAAAAATCATATATTTTTCTTTGTTTTTCAAATCTAAAGTGCTTAAAGTTTGCGAAATAGATAAATATTGCTAATATGTATTTTTTTCAAGATATTTCGATTTTTAAAAGTGAAAACTCGTATTAAAGTAGCGCTCATCGAGTCTGGTCCGCTACACTCCAAACAAAGCAGACAATAACTCGTGTTAATCAGACTGTAAGACAATACACACATTAATATTGGGTTGATTTAGGGAATCCCGATGATTATAAACTAAAATATACTATTAATAAACTTAAAGTATATTAATTAAAAAATCAAGGGAGTTCAAAAATCAACCCTTAAGAAGCAAACGTAATTTTATTTCTATAGTATAAGCCACTACTTTGTTAAGAGCAGCCATTAAAACCACAGCTAACAAACACACGTTTTTTATTCTTGAACATGCTTCTCTAAAAATATAATGAATACAAAATATGTTACCAAAATAATTATCATTATGTGTACATTTGTTAAATAAGATCTTAATTAAAAGCCTCGGAATGATACAGCTCATTGACAGGCGTAAAATTCTTAAAAACAGATCACTAGTAGATGTGGTACTACTAGTAATATAAATAGATATACCTCGTTCAAACACCATAACTTTATCTTTCGTTACAAAAGACAAGATAGATATTTTACAACAGCGGTAGTACAATGACAATTGAGGCATAGTATGTTAATATGAAAACACAACAAATATGAATATTTATAGTCTCCTGTGTTAATTACTCATCATTTATCCTCCGGCGGTCAAAAAGCATTTCCAAGACAATCGGATTTTTACATAAAGTTCTCACATTAGTATACTAGACCTCATTATCGATAAAACCTTGAAGGGAATACAAAACATGATTACATACACAACTTACAATATGTATTCTAAAAATAAATACGAAAATAAACGAAATCTTAAACTACCCCACAAAATCTAAGCTACAAAATGTAGCACATACATCAACTTTCATATGTGAAGATTAAATACTTCCCCTATCCTAACTTTGGCATACTTTTGTGACCAATGCCTTTTTTCCGTCCGACGAAAGAACATTTCTATAATTAAAATATATAATGAGCTGCCTGTTCTCTATACATAAATACGTGCAACTTTTTTACATATTTTACACAGCACATGTGCATTTTACATACATGATCAATCCATTCTTCAATACTATTGTTTAACATTACGACTAGTGGAGTAAGTTTACGAGTGTACGATACAGAGATTCTATAAATATGTTTACTTATTTTTATTATTGGCACCTTTAATGTATATCATACCATATTATTGTATAATACCGAATAAGGCACTGGATTTTTTAACATTATTCAAAAACAAATCCAACGATCTCTTGACACAATTTTTTTGCCATCGTAAATTCTGCCAAGAAAAATTAGATTTATTTTATACAAAATAATGAAAATGTATAAGTTTATCATGTTTGAACAATTTTACAAAGGTTGTTAGTACGTACTACTTCATATTTCCGTCACAGATCTCCCATCTTGAAACCAATCTATAAAATTAGTTACGTAAGCGATTGTATGAAGCTGAATATAAAAATGAACCACGAGTTTTATAAGTGGACGTGCCGCCGTTATATAAGGCAATAAACGGGTGTCCACATTGACCAATTGTATGTATGAGACGATAGAGTACTGCCTAAACCAATCTTAGGATTGTATGACGCGACAGACGAGTACCAGAACAAATCTTGTCATTTTCATTAGCAGATGCTGAAATAATAGCCCTTTCATACCAATATTCATTGGCTGCTCTTCAAATATATCCACTTCTAACGAAACCACATGATCCATAACGGTTCGTTAAAAATATTTTACAAAAAGATAGTATCAAATTTACAATTTATCATTTTAAAAAGTACGAACATACATGTACTTAATTTTTTTAATTATTATTACTTTTATTTTCGCTTCATCGCTAAATATAATTGGTTTGTTTTGTTTATTGTTAGAAAGCTTGTTAGGCAAAAAATCACTTCAATCTAAAACCACACAGAGCACAAAACAAAGCTGTAACAATCAACAATTAGAGGGAATGTTATATGAAAATACTGTGTTGTCCGTTGGAATGTCATTTAGAAAAATGTATGAAACTATAGTCTGTCTTCGCATAATTATCTGCTCGAAAAAACGTTTACTTTTATTACAAAACATGAATTTATAAACACAATTGTCTCTAAACTAAAAATTTAAAAGATATATTCATACAATAATATATAATAAAATTTAATAAATATCGTATTTTTCACCGTGTATACATTTTCGTTTCGATCATTCGAGAGCTTACCGATTTTATTGAAATAAAACGCATTCGTTATAAACATTTTCGAAATTTGTAAATATCGTATAAGAAATTATGTTAATGCTTCTTTTGTATAAAGGCACATATTACACGAGTTTTCAAGTTATTAGGAAATATATAACATCTCTAAATAGAACTTCATCTTT
>DWLI01003618.1:0-11635 GCA_018249915.1 Cecropterus dorantes dorantes
CATACATTCGAGCGAATTTGCCTACAAAAGGTAATTTTACTGCAAATGTTTATCCAAAAACCTGACCTCTAAAAGACCGTAATATTCATATCAAAACATCCATACATATAAATGGAACTTCTGCGCGTCTATATAATTGCTGAAAATAGTTTAGGGACAGAATTTTTTGGATCATTTGTCAGTTTTGCATGAAAGCTAAACTTTTGATCTAACTTAAAGGTTCGGAAATAATTTAAATCGCATATATTTAGTGTCTTCAGGAAACAGATGGACTTTATCTCATTAAAATCCACCTTCTCAATTAAAAACTATAACATTAATGTTATATCATACTAGATGTGTTACGCGGCTTCACCTGCTACTAAATATATGTTATATAGCCTATAGCCTTTCTCAATAAATGGACTATTCAATACAAAAAAAAAAAATCGAACCAGTACTTCCCGGGATTAGCCCGTTCAACCAAACAAACTCTACTGCCTTATAACATTAGTAAAGATAGTAAAGATTTTTAAACCTCGTGTGAAACCGCGGCGCAAGTATAACATAAACATTAATGCGTTATTCCCGAAACTAAAAACATTTTTAATCAAAGAGCATAATGGTTAATGCATTTTTGATAACTTTAGCAACCTGTCCCGCGACACTCGCGATACGACGAGATAGTGCGGTCGCTATACATAGGAGACCTACTAACACCGAGTACAAATTGCTTGACCCGATAAGTAATCCTTATCGGACGATTACGCGTGTGTAGAACAAGGATTTACCATGCCATATTGCGTCTCTGATATTCCGATTTTGTCTAGATTTTTTGGATGAATTTAAGATCTTGTTGTAAAGTACTATAAGTCTATTTATTGTCCCTTTTTGTATGTTTCTTAGATCTTGCCATAAATTTGCTGTTAATCTTTACGAGACAAGTGTTGGTAGGTTTCCTTCAGTTTAACTACAAGTGACGGAACAAAAAACTATTACATCAAGCTGTTTTATACTCAATGATGATAGTATCCGTAAAAAATATGGATATATGTACATACGTACATACGTAGCGGTCAAAGAATGGTCCCTTGACATACTCTGAAATTACGCTTTAACACGATTAAAATAAATATTATTTCATATAATTAGATATGTAATATTTCCACATTTGTTTTGCACAACAATAATAATGAAAATGTTCAACAACGCCATTTCCGTTGCGAATGTCAATATTGCACCGGTAAGCCACGTGCACCTGTCCAAACATTTGATTTGTCCGAATTTGATGTGCCGCGTGTGGGCATGCATGTTTGAAATTGGCAAATTAACACTTTCGATCATATGTAGTGCAAGTGTTTTGTAAACGAGATATGATTTTTTCTTGCGATACGTTCTGTGGCCATATAATCAGAAGCGGCTGTCCTTTAAAGTACTTTGGTTATCGTTAATTGGGATCGTATGGTTCGAATACGCTATTTTTAAATCAAACATGGATAATATAATTTGCTCTTTAAACATATAAATCCTGCTTAAATTATTTATTGGTTCATCTAATATTAACTTTTGGAATAATGTTTTCATTGCAATTCTAAAATTGGTTAAGTCATAAAATACAAAAGTAAATATATTTAAAGTGCATGCAATACTTAGAAGTGGGTTTTTTTTAACATACTTAGTACCATGTATTATCGGTCTTGCATTAAGAAACCATGAAAATGTTGACAAGTACCTAACATAGGTGCCAGACTCCAAAGATATTAACCAAACAGACAAGGGGCCCCAATCTCGGTTTGCTTCCGTCGTTTGGTGTACATTGAGGCCAGCATGGGTAAAGCAACCACTACATACCGTACGTGGTGACCAGCCTTCAACCGACCATCAGCTGAGTGGGTGATGTCAGCAGTTATCAAGTGTTTGCTTTGCACACATCAAATTCACAGGTCGATGATGATTATACTAGCTAGCGTCCCACGTCTACATTTGACAAAGTAACACTTATACTTAAAATGAAAGACACGGCTGACGAAATGGTTCTTGAGTCTGAAGTATCTTGACAGAGCGTTGGCGTTTATCTCCAGAGCAAATGCAATTAATTTCTGCGTTACCCGAATAACTCGCGTATTCAGATTCAAGCCACGAATATCAAGAGCGATCAGCTGACCGCGTGATTCAGTGATTGGGTGCGTGCATTTTAATAAGCGTGGTGGAATTTTCAGCAGAGAAACAAAATGTTTTACTCGTTCGTGGAAGTTCAACGCACCTATCAGCTGAGTCAACATGCTCTTTTATTTCCCTCGTGCCTTGTTCTAAGCTCGATTAACTAACATTGTTGCGCAATGATGCTGCTGTTTTGACTTGGTTTCGACCAGTTTTCTTATGTTCAGTTTTGTTGGAAAATACAAATGGTGTATAAGTCACGTGCGACGAATAAGTTAGGAATGCCAGACAAATAATAATTATTTATAAACGTGAACTATAAAACTGATACTAAGCATCGAATTAAAATATTATGTAATAGGTTCATCGAACGATCATGCACGCTAAATTTATTCCAATAGATACTACTTGCTTGCATCAATCAGCTGGCATATGATGTCATTCGTTTTATCATAAACTTTTAAGTCATTTTCCTCGTCTTATATTTTTTGGGTATGCATGTCGAGACAGGCTTTGCGCTTGACCAGCCTTCACCTTACCCCCACCCCGTCGATCAGCTGTTCGATCTGCATTATCTACTATACGACAACTGGGCGTACGTGATTCATTTCTCATGTCATCGCTTCAGACGGATAATTCGCAATGGATTCTTATAAAGCCTTCGCTTAGATATTTACTGACCTGTCTATACCTATCCCCACCTAGGAATGCGTTGCAAGTTTTTTGGTTATCTCTAATGATTCAATAACATGTAGTATGTTTTTGTACATGCACCTCATTGAATTTATTTTAGCGTATCTCTCGTTGCTACATGAGTTTTTATAATGTGTGATGTTGATTGGAGGCTCTCTCTATAATGAATATACAATTGTTGCAGTTAATGTCAGTATTTTATTACTTTGTGTATACCTTCATAAAATTCAATGTCTACGTGAATTTGCAGCTAAGACTTGATTTCAATTCAAGATTTATTTTATTGCTGCAACAAGATATCTAAAATTAAACTGGTCCAGGCCCCTTACGTTTGGGTTAGAAAATTTGATTTTAACTTGTAACAAAACCATGTGGCATTTGTAATAATACTATCAGCCATGTGGAGTATTGAACAGATTTTTTTCAAATATTTGATTTGGTTTTGTGGCTATACTGTGATACAAACAATTTTGAAGGAACGATAGTGATGACAATGATTTTAGAAAGCGTTTAAAGTTGAATGAACACTTATATATTTAAAACGATTTTGTTAGTTACTTTAGTCATTTCGTAACCGTGGAGAGAGACGAGCTTAGGAAAGTCACTGAAGCGTGTAAGGCGTATTACATTGCAAGTACAACTCGGGTTTATCGCTCTCGTCGACAAGTAACATCTTGTAATGTGCAACTGAAGTGTACGATAGTCTAGCGGTTCTTTTATGGAAAGCTTTCATGGCTTATTTGCTCTTCACGTTACTGTAAATTACAGCTGACTTAACATGTGATTGTAAGCTGTTAGAAGTGCAAACAAAAGTCATGTACCCTTGTTTGCTGTGCATACAGAACTGGCCTCATTGAGGGGCCTGCGGGCAGTAGCTCGACTACCGAATCTATTATTCGATAGTCAGAAATAATAATCGGTAGCTCTTACGTGCGATGAAAAGATAAGTGTTTTACAGTGACATAATAACAAATGTTCTGCCATACTAACATTGGCAGCGGGGATTACTTTTTTATTTTATTAAAATCTCGCAGCTAGATCTTAGGCATGCATGCTATCGTGATAGATTTAGTTGACGAGTCCAACACTGTCGTCATGTACTACACAAGTTACAAAACCGGATGATAAATGTTCTAGACGTCAATAATCTTCGTAGCGCCTTTTATATGTAATTGCTATAGTTTTTTAGTTATACTCCTTTTTTGACACCTGAGCTTGAGCGTATAAATCAGTTGTCAACGTTTCGAATCTAGGCCGACGCCAGACAATGTTGGGTAATCAATTGATGTCGACTTAGGACTTGCCTTTCTGACATCATCATCCGTAGCTAATGTCAGGCGAACTTTGAGAAGACGAGCGTGTAATGACTAATTTAACATCAAATCAAGGTATTATTACTAAAGTTAACGACAATGTTGATTAAACAGTATATTTCGCGTGTAAATTAATTATTCTTCATGAAATGTATTAAACTTCATCATGTTTTATTTTTGGTAGTCTTAAAGCGGACAAAAAAGAATTTCTTCGCAAAAAGCTCGAATCGATCACGACTTGAGCTATGTCTTAAGTAATCAACCACGTTTCTGGTTCAATGCACTCACGAATCTTCACTTTACTTCATATCTAACGATGTATTCGTTTGTACAATGAAATTTACAGCATCAGCAAGAGGTGTTTGCGCTTCTGCTTCATTATATACCCTAATTACGTGGACTGTGGTGTGTTCATGCGCTCTGGTGGTTAGTCTTGCGTCATTATGATATGTAATATTAGATATGGTGTTTTTGTTGCATGCATTAGTTTGAAGTAAATCTCATGTGGGTGGAAATATTCGCTCGTATACCGAAGTAATTCATTAGCCGAACCAGACAATTGCGCAGGTTCAATGCGCCGTATTTAGGTTCCCAGCTATATTTTCCGTTTTCCACATTGCGTCAGTGCCCATACAGCTAACGGGCACGTTCACATTTGAATGGTAGCGCCTTTCATCTACAGCGTACTCAATTTGCAATATAAAGGCTCGAGCTTGTTCATGATATTCTTCAATAGAGTCGACGTCGCCGACGACTATGTACTCCGTCTCCGTAAACGTTCTTATATTTAGAATTTTAAATAAGTTCAAAGGCAGTGCGTTAACGTGATTTCGCAAAAGACCTGTTTACTTGGCAAACTGCATGCGATAACGTGTGATACACATCGCGGTGCATTCGTAAATGTTTATTCAAGCGTTGCACCGCTCAAGAGTTTTGAGATATTTTTACCGCCTATGCACTTTGCGGAAAGTTTATCGCGCAAAGAAATTAATTACGTTATCAGCGCTTATCACGTTACGGTGACAGAATATTTTGACATCGCTATTTCTTGTTAATTATATTGCGCGCTACGTTAGGATTTAAAATTTTGATTTGTGAACCTGTAGCAATGTTGGCCATTCTATCTACTTCCAAATCATTATTAGCGTTTTCTAATTAAATTTTATTCACTTTAAGGCATGACTGACGGAGATCGTATCGTGCAAGTACTGAGATATCGCATTCAAATGCAAATTGAATGTCCCTTGAACGTTGCCCGAGAGCTCGGTTTATCTAGCCAAGACGTTATTCGCAATAGTGAGACTGGTCGTCATGTCAATTGCTTCTTAGTTAACGTAATAGCAGGAAGTCCCTTATGCATTCATTATAAATATCGTATAATCCTACCGGCATTGCAATTGAGCTGCACATTCATTTATGAACTGCACTCCATAGCTGCAGATAAAAATGAGTCAAAAGTATGTTTTAAAACATTGATTTCATAAAGAAGATTGGAAATATTGCTAAAAATATCACATTTACTATTTCAGAAATATTTGTTTAGTGTTTTTTTTATCAGAATCGATCTTGAGACACGAACCTTAAATAGTATCTTGTGATAATTGAATATTTTAATTAGAAAACAAAAAGTTTTCCTTTCCAATAATTTAAGTTTTATCATTGTAAACGGTAATGGATCTTTTTTCACTTACTTCGTAACATTGGAGAAGCTATTATGAAGTGAAGGTTTATAAAAGGCGCACTTGTTGCAATTTCAAATAATCTGGAGCAGTGTAATAATTTAGCTCTAAATGGATAGCTCATTTATCTTGTAGAACGTTATTCCGGATAGTTAAGGGCCACCCACCTCTTTGCGATCGCGTTGAACTGGAGCTATTCCTGTAGGTATCTCTTGGGACCGAGAAAATTATTGGCCTTAGAAATTTCTATTAAAGGTCCAATATTAATCCTGGGCAGTTTAATAACATCCGTCCCAGTAAATCATAAGATTGCAAAGTATAAAAGTTTTGAATATCAATTCATAAATTAATCATAATCTAATTTCTTTTTTTATAATATGCAAGGTGGATGTAGTCCATCTGATGGTGAATCTAAGGTCTTACCTGAAGATGGCCACATCCGTAGCTAACCTCCAGGACTTACTTGGAATGATGATAATGTATTTTCTCCCTTACATCCTTCAGACCAGAACATAGCAGCGCTTAACGCTGCTGTTATAATGCAGAAATAGTTGTAAGATTATTCTAATTCTAACCCGACTTTTAGTTATAAAATTCATACATAACCTGATTGTGTAAATGGTGCGTGCTGAAACGAGTCAAACCAGGGCATCAATGACTCAGGAGTTTCTCAAACGTACTATTGTTTTGGAGTGCACAATTGCTTTAGATTAATAAACGTTGGCCCGGTCACCCGATAAGGTTGGAGCGATAAGCGTTGCATTCAGAACGCATCGTAACTACTGTTCTTGATATAGTTTCTTTAACGTTTGTTTGAGTGGTTCTAATGGGCCCAGATAAAGATTCTAAGGTGAAGGAACTTTCCCTCGTTGCAGGGGAATGCACCGTGATGCAAGATGCATTAGCCGGCCTGTTTGCAATGCGTTCGTTGCTTTGAATACCGTTATTGACCTAACATCGGCGCTAGATATAACTACAGGGCCTAGAATTATCTAGAGGGGAACGCGAATGCATTTTAATGAGGGGCCATATGGCTGCAAATGAGTAACTGTTGAATCTGTTCATATTGCAACCACGTCTGGTTTTGCATTTAATGCAACACTTTACAAAGTGTGACCTGTTTTTAGTGTAGATCAAGGAGGAACTTGGGAACCTGTATTTGTATTGGAATTTTTAATAGACGTAAAAGGGAGTTATTTTCCATTACAAATATTTTGCGTCATCAATATCACTTTGAAGTCACGATATCGGACCATTCCGGAATGTCAAAAGGTAAATACTTTAGCTTCCGTATCAGCGCTCTTGAAACATTTATAAGTACTGACTCAGGGAACAAAAAGGGATATAAAAATAGAGCGACATTAAACGGAAAGAAATGTTCGTTCAGATAAGATAGTCAATGCTTCTTTGGAAACATTGAATAGTTAAAATGAGTTCCTTTTGAAGAATCTTAGTGATATTAATATAGTTGTAGATTAAATTAAATCTATGTTAGATTTCATTCCGTTTACGACATCACTGATGTGAAAATTGAAGAATTTTTGCAGAGAATATGTCTTAAATTTATTATTTTTCTCCTATACAGCCAAATCATCCCCATATCTTTGTAATCTAATATACAATACTTTGAGCATTGTATATTAGATTACAAAACTTTTGAATTGACTGTCCGTGGCCGAATTGACTTATGGTTTTAATTAAAAAATGGAAAACAGCTAAGTAACAAGAATAGGCGTCATATTTAAAACAATTAAGGATATGGCACTGTCATTGATATAAGGACCTACTGTTGACAAATTTCTATGATTTTTTCAGGTCTAATAATCGATTTCGGTCAGTTACTTGAGTTGCAACATCCGTCTATAACCAATATTCATCCTGATAATAAGTTTGAAACAATCTTAGTGTTTCGAATAATTTTAAGTTACTATCATTGCGGAATTTCCTTACATAACGGTTCTAACGATGGATAGTCAGTAAGTACCCGTTAAGTAATAAAGTTTTAGTGTTTAGCTTTATGTAGTTTCTAAATGCCCTCAACTCTATGATCCATCGCCTATACTTTGTATGGTATGGTGCACGACTAGTCCTTCGTAGAACGGGTATTCTATACTCGCTGTAGGGACGTAGTGTAGTTGAAAGTAGGTCGAGTTATCGCGCACCCAATAGCTAGTCACAGTACAGCCGGGCCTGTTCTATTAGTTGGAGGGATAAGGACGTTTGAAGCGGAATATTCTATTTGTGGATAGGAAATTGTTTTGTTTTAAACAATTTTCATTAAAGAAATTGTTTCGTTTCATTTCTAAAGCTTGTCAGTTTGTTTTCGATGAAATCGCGATTTTGGTAGATGTTTTTGGGAAAGTTGTTAGCTTGTTAGCTTATTTTATATTGAATTTATCATATTAAACAGTTTCAGTAACGATTGCAAGTGATACAATTTGTGTTACCAATTTGTGGGTAGTTACAAATGTTACAATTTCATTTTATTCACCTTTTTAATGACTTACAGTTGCTGAAAGAAAATCTTATACAGTTATCGATATTCATTTTATATGCTTTACATACTATCATATAGAAGTATTTTTTTATCGTTTTTACTGTTTGCACTTTTTTATTTGTCATTATATTCAATCGCCGGCACTTTGGTTCATTATACTGATGAAGAATTTTTATAGAATGCCTAAATTCAAAAATTTCATAAAATCTCATTGTTTTTTTTAAATCCTGAGTCATGCACTTCTGTCCTATTTTTATAAACGTCAAAGTAAGCTCGGTGAATGTTTTCGCTTTGTTCATGTCCTATTTCGGACGTAAAAGCCTTATTCGCTTACTTATTGTTAAGTAACATGGAATTACCTATTCATTGTTCACCGTGAATCAGACCGAGTACTCGGAACAAATACATGTTACGTTTGTTTGTGTATCCGTAGTGTGTAATCGTTATTTTTCCAACTGATAGTATATCCAGTTCTTATCAGTACTGGAGTACCTGTTACTATGTTTTATGCGAATACCTGTGCTTGATAAGGCAATGTTTGGTTGGAAACTTTTATCTTTATGCCAGCGCTTTATTTTTTTCATTTCAAATAGGTTACGTACGGTTACGTTTATTTACGGTGTTTCGAAATTTTTGTGTTCAGTAAATACCTTATGTTTTGTTGTAAATGTTTTATCATCGTCCTACTTGTATAGACATACAATTTTATAATAATAGAGAATGTTTTGTACGTAGCAGCGTTCCGGTGAAACGGATACGTCTTTGCATATATTAAAATATTGTATGTATTATTAGCACGTACACAAATCTTTCTACATTTAATTGAGTCTCCTGAAATGGTAGTCGATAAACATGATTTATAAAGGCAGTATAAAATTTATTACAACGATGTTTTGTTTTACTATATGTATTCTACTTCGTAGAATTTACTGATATTTGGCTATTGGAGATAATGCTCCTGAACTAACGTTGGATAAATAATAAATCCATAGAAAATCCGTTTAATCTATTTTAGTCGAGGGATAACGAATTCGAATTTTCTTTATTTATAATAATTAAAACAACTTATTTTATGTATTTTTTTTTTTAATTGCGCTTTTTCTTTGGATTTTTTATAAAAAGCGGAACATAATTTGTGTCTTGTTGACACGCCAATGTACCCCTTGTACCTAAATCTTTTTAAATATTACAAACGGAAGATACATGAATTTATTTCGTTTTTCTTTCGGCACCACTAATTTGACGCTGCGTCATTAATGATCCGTGTACCGAGTGCTTTTTTGCACCATATGCTAACGTAGATCCGAAATTTAGTCCAATTTGCGAGCAGCGAGAAATTGGACGTGGGCAGCAAACGTAGGTGGGGGCCTCGAGAACGGCGGTTAGGTTTAGACGATTAGACTCCTCACCTGTTTGACCAAAACGCCTCTGTGGCTATCTGGTTTAAGGGTGAAGGTTGCGTGTACACTCGCCGGCAAGGATGTGAACAAATTTGGCGTTGGTCCGAATTAATTATTGTCCGTTTGTCACGTATCATGCCAAATAAAGCGTACCTAAGTGTAACGTCGGTCGCCGTACATGGATCGCGCCCAGGAAGGATAGGTGTGATCGAACTTTGTTATTAGTGGTCAGCTGTACAGCATGAGTGGGTTCGGTTAGAATTGTAATGCAATTTCGGTTCGCATTTCCGATGTCCGGCGCCGAATGGGAAGTGCGTCGACCCTTGCCCGGGTACGATTTGTGGTTTTGTTCCACAATGTAAACGACGCACGATAATGTCATTCAATTTTTGAAGTTCAACTTCTTTGGAATCGTGATTTGTAAGTCGATGGAACGCAAATGCGTCACGATAAAGAATCAAACCCATTATTATAGGATCAAGTCGGCAAGAGACTTAGATAGAATACATTACACAGTAGGTATACACATATATGTAATATAAGACTAAGAAAAAAAAAATATATATTTTTTTATCTTTAAAAAATAATGAAAAAGTGAGGCATTTATCCTAATACATCTAATACTGTTTAATCATCTCTATCACTCGTAAGCTATTTTCAAAAGTTTTACTTTCGCCGTGTGTTAATTTCACACATACACACTTTTTATGGTTGTTTTACGTGTTAAAGGAGTAGCCAACTTGCAGTTGATGGTGGATGGTCACTGTCGCTCATCGACATGTGATCGACCCCTCATAAGACTAGTGTCCAACTAAGGTTGACCACAAATGCACTGCTACTCCTGAAGATTAACTTGTATTGCTTCGAATTAGTAGTTTCTCTTGCTGTTCCTCGCACATTGTAGTGTTTAACACTGCCGTTATTAGGCACCACAACGGCTTCTGTCATCTTTTTGTTTGTTACGAACTGCTGGAATGATAATAAATTAGGAAGGATGCTGGTGCATATTAAACGCATGCGGTCAAGAGATTTACAGAAACATTGAGTTTTAATATGCAAATTTAATGAGAATCGGGTAGGTAATCGTTTCTTGTAAACGACGTTAGTAATTTTAATGTTACGTAGCAACTCGGGAGTAGCAACACAACTGCGAATGACTTAGGTAGAACCTCTGTTCTATATGAGGCTCCTTACAGATATGGGCTGCGATGACAGTTACTACACGATACTTTACGATACTATACTATACTATACGATACTATACTATACTATACTATACGATACTATACTATACTATTCTATAATATAAAAGGTAAGATGTCTGATTTTTTTAAAATTTTCATACTATTCATTACTGTATATTCAAGCAGAATTCGGTGAAATGAAAGAATAAAGCTGGTTCTGGAAAATACAAACGGAAAATTCTAAGAAATGTTTGCTGCGGTTGATTAGAATAATTGAATTCAACTAGGTATCCTTATTTCTCGTAGGTATCTACGTCATGTCAAAGTATTACTTCATGGTTCTGATATTTGAATAACCATTGTGCAAGTAGGTACAACACAAGTTCCTTTGGTTAGTTCTGTTGAAAAAAATCACGGAAAAAACGTTTTCTTTGAAAAACATTATTAATTACATTCTCAATGGATAGTTTTATTTGTATCTGCTATTATATGAAATACTTCACGTTTAAAAATTACAGCCCTACATTAGAGCACTTGAGCTACCTTTTTTATAATATTGAAAGAACAAACGAACATGCAGTCCACCTCATGGTAAGTGGCCATTGCCGCCCATGGTTATCTATAATCAAACCTAGATGAGACCAGAGTTTTAAGGCCTTAAATTTTGAGGCCATATATGCGTTAGTACTCTTGAGGACTAAAGTGGAACGCCTCGGATAAGTACGTCTTT
>DWLI01003619.1:0-11635 GCA_018249915.1 Cecropterus dorantes dorantes
CATGTAGTCCACCTGATGGGAAGTGGTCACTGCCGCCCATGGACATCTGTAAGTAATTTCATATAGAACATATGTCTATCTGAAGTCAAACACAGATGCGTTGTTACTCCCGAGGACTGAGATGATCGCCTCGCGTAAAGTATGCCGGCAACCACACCCAACGAAACGGAAGAAATGCTTCATGCTAGTAATAGGTGTGGCGGTGGTACTTCCCCGGCCGAACTACATTGGTTCTACCACCTGTTAAAATACTTGACATATTAAAGTAATATTCTTACCATCGAAATCTAAAAAGTAATAAAATTTTAATTTATTTCAGATAAATTAAAGGTACATTTTATACTGAGATTAAATATATTAAATTGAAGAGGCACACATACTCGTATATATCCAGTCAGAATCGCTACATTTGCGACTGAGCTATATTTCATAATATTGGCAATCATGCCTCGAGGGTCACAAATGTGAAAATGTATATTGGTGTTATGCATATGGTGTTACACCATTCATAAATGTCGTATGAATATTAATGAATATGAATTTATGAATATGAATTTATTTCTATTTCTCTAATTTAATGATATATTCACAACTTACAGTAAACAATCAACAAAAAGGTGTAGCAATTAAATGTGCAATTTTCTCATCGTCATTAAAATTTAATGTCTGTGAAACAAAATCGGCCATAATTTACGGGCGTTACGTTAAATGCATAATGACATTAAATCGACAAAAACGTAAGGCTGCACGTCTACTAGGGCTGTACGACAAAACATAGTGAATAAATCGTTTACCAAATTACAGTAGTGTGTTAGAAAATGTTCTTTACCAACCATATCCTATGCCTCTTTGTTGTTCATTTCATTTTTAATCTTATCTGTATGTTTTTGAAGAGAAAAAATCTTTAGCTGCGTTGAGCACTTCTCCGGAGGAGAAAGTTACGGATTTGCGACACCGACATGCTAAAGCTCTGGTATGAGACTAGCGCATGCAGTGGCTTGTGTACCCGAATACACGTTGGATATATACATATATAAGTGAAAAGTAGATTTACATTGATGATTATAATTTTAAAATTGTATAAATAACTCTAACTAACTACTACGACTAAACTCTAAGTCATAAGTTTTCACTTCTATCGATCTTCGATATTTAGTTTTTTCTTTCTCACGTCAGTTTTCTCATTTGCTTTATTGTTGTTTTCTTTGCTGAGCTTTTCCATTTTGCGACCTCTTTTGGCTTTTACCACTTCTTCTGTATTCCGAGTACTCCAATTTGCGTAGTCACATCACTTCCTCGAGTCACTGTCTCACTCTAGCCTATTATAAATATAATCATTAGTTGGACGTATTTTAATTATTTAAATATTTGAGTAGCGCGTTAACTATCTGAAATAATAAATTTTATTCCGAGAACACAGGTGGATAGTCAAGTTTAAAGCGCAGAACCCATAACTGAAACCGGGTACTGAAATTTTCTGACGTTACATTTTTACTGACAATAACTGACTCATTATGGCGTAAAAGCGTTTTATTGTGCGGATTTTGAATCGAAATCGATTTTATCGCTGTAATCCTTGACGATTTATAGTTGAGACAATTACAGGAAATGACATCAGTATTTGTGTTTTAAATCAGTATTTAACACGTTTGTGTGTCTTTTTTCTTTGATATATGATACTTATATATACGCTATTCATTTATATAAGTAATTATATAGTTATTTATTCGCTTACCTCTTTTCTTTACTAAGCTTAATTTAAAACTCTACCAATTCGCAAGCTTGGTGAACTATGTATGGCGTCTCCCTCATTTTGAGAGGAGGCCCGTGCCCAGTTGTGAGACATTATTGGGTTATGTAGAGTTATCTTGAGTTGCTTTAGGGTGGTAATGTAGAGAAACTAACAAGTGTGGACGCTTATTCCGCAGAGACCAACGCGCAGCAGGACGTAAGCTAGATACACTAAGACTCTGTACTACACTAAATGTATGAACTGTGTGGGAGTCCTTGGACCATATTAAATGAATAGACGTCAATTACAAATATTGATGGGCGGTAATTTTATGAACTCATTCATGCTTCTTTCCGCTTTTTCAGGTTCACTGCTAAATGGGGCCTCGTCTGGACTAGACTTGGTACACGTGTTGAAGACTGCTGTGAATGTTGATGTATTTAGTGGGTAACAGTTCGTTTGCTAATAAGCAATAGCTGCTAATTTTCTGTTAAGCATCAGTGGTCAGTTTGACGTAGAAATCCAGACTATCGTGGACTCAAGCAGGAACAAGGGGATTATCCAGGAACTGAATTACTCTAAGTTCAGTTTGATTTTGACCAATTAACGTCACTTGGAAATGTGCGATATCGGTATATAAGAACATCTACAAAAATATCTCCAATTATGTTGCAATTTTATGAGGACATATTAAAATAATAAAGAAAACGAACTGAAACGTCTTTTGGTCAGCGACACGCATAAGTGACTAAGTTTAAACTCCTCATTATATTTGAAATTGACGTGAAAAAATGAAATGTCTTTATTTTGTATAGGCCTACGAGACACAAATGATCATTATCAATATTTTTTTTACACTACCACCGGACCACAACTAAGAAGATCCGGCTAGAATCTCAGCGGGTTATTTATTTTTCTAATTAGTAGAATAAGTCTAAAATGTAACGACTGGAGTAGTTTGTTTGAAACATTTTTATATTTTTATGAATATATTATTAGCTATAGTAAACATGGAACGCAGCTAGAAACATTCTTGCAGTTCAATGTTTGACTTCTTTGAAGTTTTCTTTCCTTTGCAAAGTGCAATACTCGTTTAGAACTTTTCGCTGTTAGAATTACATAGTGCACGTAACATAAAATTCTATCCTATTATCCACTCTCGGTTACAAAAATGAAATATGTTTTTTTTTTATATCATTGTACAAATTATTATAAATTAATAATAAGCTGTTAAGTTTACTTTATTACAGTCATAACGCTTGTAATGAGTTAACGCATTAGGTAATAACAGACAAAAACCCTGTTTTATGTATTACAAAAAAAATTGGTAAATTAGTTAAAATTCGAACACATTTTAATTACTCAGCAATTATTTATATATATTTAACATTTTGTAGTCGTTTCTATTTTACTTTATTTCTCTAAATCTTGGAATCGATTTAATAAGTGCAATGGATTTGTACAACTTTATCGATCTACTATTATTTCTATTACACAAACTGTACGTTATTGTTTTGGAATTATGTTTTTTCTAGATTATGCGTATATATTGTTCGCGTCTTAATCCAGGCTAAACTTTAAATTTGTTTAAGTCCTTGTGTTAAATCTATAAAGCAGACAACTAACACTTTAGAAAATAAAAGGTTACGTTTTGTATGTTCAAGAGAAGATATGATAGAAAAATACTATATTTTATATAAACTTATACAATACTTATAATTTAGCGTTAAATCAAAGTTATGAGTGCGATGAAAATTATTTCTCTGCGCGTAATCTTTAGTATACTAAGCTTGTTTCTAAATAGTGAGTCAAGTTGAGGATTAACTTAAGCACTTTGTGATTAAGATTAGTGTGGAATTAATTAATCTGTCGCGAGCAAGCGTCCCAGGAATGAACCCCTTGAAGTATGGTCACACTTGTCTAATTCAGAGAATTCGGGCTATGGAACTCATCATTGAGGTAATACAAGTCTATACTTAAACAAATTGAATAGCTCTGTAAACGGTAAGCACGATTGAGTAATAAGAATGGTATAAAAGGCAAATAAAGACGCCATTTTTAGTTACATACTGATTGTAATTAGTTTATCTTAATGTTCAAATACCAAGATTAAGTTTGAAACATGTAATAAACAAGTATTTCAAACCACCGTACGTGTCAAAGAAGATGACATATATGCAATCATACTGGTGGTGGTCATATATTAGCGATTTTTATATATTGGCATGCGAGTTTACCTAGACTTTCTACAGATTACTAAACATAATAATAACTACTTGACGACCCGCGCAGTCGATTGTTGATCAAGCCAGTATAGGCCAGACAGAACCCTGGGTTGGATATCTGTCTTGTCAGAGATGTTATTGAAAAACCGACCAAGTGCGAATCAAACTCGTGCACGAAGACTTCCATACTAATCTATAAAAAACGACAAAAAAATCACGGTACATGTATGTGATGTTTTTAAAGTGAATATATGAATATACTTTGAATATCTAAAGTGTCTACCTGTTTCCGTTATTATTTGGGGGCCCTCGTCAAAATTTATTTTATTCTGTTTTTATTTGTGGTTACAGAAGTATATCATCTGTGAAAGTTTCAAGTGTCTAGCTATCACGGTTCATGGGATACAGCCTGGTGACAAACAGACGGACAGCGGAGTCTTTGTATTAGGGCGTCGGTTTTACCCCTTAGGTACGGAACCTTAAAATAGGTAAACCTATTAATTGGTTTCTGTGCATTTTATGTACGTTCGTGATACCCATGAAATAAGAAATATGCTATAGGTTTTGAATTTCGAACAATAATTCTAAACGCATCATATGTATTTATATGCCAGTGTGAATTATAGACAATATTCTCGTAAATCATAATCATACTATTTCTCGTTCGCATTTTAATAAGTTCTCTTATGCAACCGCAAAGAAAAGCAAGTCGGGTTACCGTTATTACTGTCTAAATATTAGTATCTAGATGATAGGTTTTTCTTTCCAATGAAAATGTCTTTGTATAAATAATTTCGCTATTAGCTTGTTTCCTTCAGAATAAAATATTTTCTTTTGAACTGTAGCAAATATCTTTGTCTGTTTACTATTCAACTCTAATATCCTTTGTGCAAGATCTACTCTGATACAACAGCTTAAGAAGCGTTTCCATTCTGATAAACGTTTTCATTGCACTTTCCGGACGAAAAAGATATCGCAACAAAATATCTATATCTATACTAATATTAAAAAATGAGATAGTATGTGTCTGTGTATTACTCAATCTCGCAAGAACCACTAATCCGATTTACATGATTCTATGCATGGATGTAGCTTATTTAATTGATCAGTCTATAGTCTTTTAATTTCGTTATTTAAAGATTTTAGTGAAGTCAATATGTCCTTTGGTTTCAGACTTTCATGTTTCCATTTCAATACAAAATAACGCTTCAAAATAGCAAACTTTTGATGATATATACGAGGTTAACATTATGTTTCTATCCGGAAGGTTCTTATGACTTTTCATGTACCTCCAACAGTTAGCGATTAAAACTTACTTTTTTGTCGCGTAGCGAAGTACGGCTGTAGCTAGTATGTTATAACTTTGTCCTTAGTGGCAACGCATTTGTAATTAACTTCAAGTAAAGCAATTGTTCTAATTTTAGTTGATAACTAATAAGAATTTTGCCTAATTTAGTAACTCCCTATCCTAACAGCTTCAATATAATTTTACAACTTTAGTATTTATCTTTCAATTTTGTTATCTATTTTATCTTGAATCATTTATATGAAATGCCATTAAAGTTCATTTTATCGACAATGCCAATCATTTTTTTAATTTTGATATGTTTGATTACTGGCTCACTTTTGTATGAGTCTAGCATATTAGCCCTCGGGAATAGGAACGTATCTGTGATTGACTTCTGATAGAAACTTCCATTCTATTTGAAGTTCATGGGCAGCACTGACCAATCATATGAACTGCATGCTTGTTTGTTTTTTGAATCGTATTAAAATAATACTAATAGTAAAAATCAAAAACAGAAAGCAATGACGTATAGTTAGCCATATATAGAGACAAAAATACATCGCAAGGGAGATGGCATTAGATCGACGTGTAACAGGACCTAGTACATAATGGACAGCCTTGTCCTTTGTGCAGACATGATCCGGACACGTAGCGGTTTCTGTACATGTGTGACGAGGCGTCCGTAGCAAATTCCACAACCCACCGTCTTTGGTTGGTTACATTGTTTTAGATGCGTAGGTGTAGTTAAGCTTGCGAACGAAATGTTCAGTAATTTTGTATAAGGAATAGTTCATTTTTTTATTTTCTACAGGAAAGACAAAATTAGAGGTATGATTTTAGCATACTATGTGACGTATTTATGTTAATTTAAACCTTTAGATCTTTAAGCTATTCGTCGTATTTAGATTAATAAGGTTTTATTGAGGGATTTTTAAATCCTCCTGACCTGTATTTTATTTATTTCTATAGGGTAAACTTCTTATACTATTTCGAAAAAATAACAATATTTCAGCAAATATTTTAAAATTCAACGTAAATATAATCGAATGATGTCACGCCTCAAGTCGAGCACGAAGCAAACACTACCGTACCACCCTTTACTGGATCCATTTTGCCGCATTTTTTCAACTCACCATTCGACTCCACATTCTCTATACGTTAGTGGGTACAAGTCAACGGCCAAGTCGCACAACAGTAACTATAATAATAAAGAAATCACAGTAAGGAACCTTAAACTTGACACGACTTTGTCTAGATTTCGTTACTTTTAAGAGATAAACAAGCTCCATCGAGACTTGGCTAGTTTTTTACAGAATGTTTTTGGTGGGATTATTTTGTTTAAATATTTGCCTGCAGTTGTAAGTATTTTTTAAAAGTATACATCACACCTTTCAGCACCACTTTACTAGATATTGTAAATGGGTAAACCCATTTTGATAAAACTTGCTTACAAAGTAGCATCCGGAAACCTTCTTTCTAACAAAAGAAATCGCATCCAAATCGGTTTACCCGTTTAGGAGCTACGTTTCCACAAACAAACACGCAGACGGACATAGCAGTCAATCTTATAACACCCCTCTTTTTGCGTCGGAGTTAAAAACAGAAAAATAGAAAAAGACGTTGTGCAATGGACATACGCTCACAGGACAGTGTCGCACAACGCGCCATCTAGCGGCACCTGAGTCGGTGCCATTAATCCGCGCTCCATCGCCACTGGATGCTTTCAAACTTTATTCATTGTTTCAGTTGCGATGCACTGCGACTTGAGTCCAAAGCGCGGGCTTACCCAGATTGGATTTGTCTTTCAAAGTCTAATTCTTTAGTTTCTCCCTCGAATAGAATTAATCCGTAACATTGCACAAAACTTTAAGAAAGATGTGATTAAGTTTGCCTTGATACAGCTGGAGCACTGTATTATTGATTAGTCTACGCGAAAGCGAAGCGGTTTCCTTATATTGGAAACTGAATGATATTCACATTTCTCAGAATACAACGCTTATTACAAACGGATTTCTCATCTTGTAAAATTATTCGACTGAATATAACTTGATTGGGTGTTACGCAATTGTGTGATTATTGGCAGTATTGTTGTGTTTTGTTTCAATCAGTTACTTATCCTAAAAGCTCATATCCTACATGTTTGAGAGTTAATTTTCTTAACTCATTAAGAACATAAATAACTCTCAAACATGTTGGTGGACACGAAATGATTTTGTCTTCCTTTACAAGGAAATATTTTGTACTTTTAATGTACCCTTATCTTAACTCTTTAAGAACATTAATTACTTAAACATATAGGTGTACACAAAATGATTTCGTCTTCCGTTACATGCAAATATTTTGTATTTTAACGTACCCATATCACATAAAATCAGAGTGTATATTTGAATTTTAAACTGGAGAACGCATTTGAGCGCTTATACCACTGAGTTGTCAAAACTTATATACATGATTGTCCCAAGTATTCCTTTGGTCTCTGAGGGAAATTGTATCAGCCTGCGGTCTTTTAAGTAATTGTGTACCATACACATAGTATACAATGCTTAAGAAATAATGGGCAACGGTTTGTTACGTAATGTTAAATGATGAATGTGTGTTGAATAGAAGCAGCTACTATAATAACCATCTCTCCACGGAAACATTTGTAAGGGCAAAGTAATAATTCTATGTTGTTAGGATGAAAAATGTTATATGTCCCGCCAAGAAATATATTTATCGTGCCAGTAAAGCTGCTAACAGCAGATTTACAACGCTCATCTCGAGATTTGTTAGTGGAGATTTTAAAACGGCGGAAGAATAATGTTTCGCTGAATGTCCGGTAACTGATGACCTTAAATTTTGACGAGCATTATTATAATAAGTTATGAATAAATATAATTAATGAGCCCCAAAAATCGTAAAAGTATTTTTTAGAAAGAAAACTAAAAATATGAAGCAGGTATTATTTTATTTTGTTCCATGTACACACTTACAAATTATCAGTTAAAATATTATTTCGTGTACTACCACCGGATTCAAGATGGTTTCTTGGAAAACGACCTCAACTAGGAAGATCCATCGAGAAACTTCGCGAGGAATGTCTTGTTTTTTTTTTTATTTTCTTTTGATTATTTTGTGCCATCTTGTATCTTACATAGTATTTTTCGTTTATTATCTTATTAGTGCCATCTTAGCAAACTTTTGCCAAATTTTTAATGTGGATGGTTCCTAAAGGAAATCTTAAACTTTGTTTCTTGTTCAAGCTTAACAATTTATAAACTTTTATGTGAACAAAAAAAATCTTTTAAGTAATGAATGGCAATAAATATTATTTTATTTAAAAAAAATGTTGGTTTATTTGTGTCTGCTTATTCAATCTGTATTTAAAAGTACAGTAATTACCTTTTCCGGTAAATGTACAGTATAAAAATATATTACTTATATACACATTTTATTTTTTATACGTAAACATAAAGAAATGATTAATTTATCGATATTATGATAGTATAACCTTTTGTGGTTCAACCCCGGCATTTTAGCCTATTTCAGTGCAATAATATTACTATTAGGCTTAGCTTTACTTTGGTTTAAAGGGTGTGGTAATTGTCATGTACTTATCTGAGGCGTTTCCACTTAGCTCTCAAGGGTAGAAATGAATCCGTGGTAGTCAGATAAGAGTCTATACTTATCTGGGACTAGGTATGCCACACGGTTCCACCCGCTATTAAATAAGAAAAAAGCAAACAGACATATCGTGATGTTATATAACCTTCCTCAATTAATGGACTATTCAACACAAAAATAACTTTCAAATTCGAACCAGCAGTTCCTGAGATTAGCCCGTTCAACCAAACAAACTCTACTGCTTTATAATATTAGTACACATTTATTACTAGAATCCATGGCATCCAAAATATAAAAAAATATATAGCAGCATAAGTGCTATTTGTTATACATACGTAAATTCAGTTAAATTACGTTATTTCAATAGAGATATTATACCGTCATCTCTTAAAGGAAGATCATTTATTATTTATCATACATTTTTGTACGATTCTTAAACATGTACTTGAGTCAGAGGAATTTATGATAGAATAAATTAAGGTTTAAGTTCGAAGTACCTTTTTACCCGAGTGCGATAGAAGGAGGGTTATGGTTTTTGTATGTTTGTATGTCCATTTCTTTGGTACGCGCTACAGCCCTAACGGATTGTGGTATAAAACATATCATTGCAATTTTCTCAGTTTGCAGAGTGGCATTGGCTTTATTATTGTCAAAAATGACGTAATTAGGCAAAAAAGGGGAAAGAGTAACTAATTATATCTTCATGACAGTATGAAAATGTAAACTAGTAAATAAACTATTACAAATTGAAACACATTATAAGAACACTCATAAAAACCGTTAAATCGAATATATTATTACAGAAAAAACCGAAAATCGTTTTTACTTATTATGTATAAGATCCAATTATGTAAAATATATTCTTACGAAATTATAGAAGGTAAATTATAACAAAACAAAATATTTAAAGTGTATTATTATGGGAAAATTTTATTTTGGCTCAATTATGTCACTTAATTAAAATTTACACGTTGCAGTTATAGCCATCCAATATGGAGGAAGCTTTAATATTTAACGGGTGCATGCAGGCTATACGATTATAGAGTATAAAACCTCGGCCACAACACTGAATCTCAGCGAAGATTCTAAATAACGCTCTTACTAAAATATTTTTTACTAGCTTATTCCCGCGGCTACCCTCGCTTTTGTCACCATGATAATGTACCTTACTTTGTAACCTTATGTATTCTTCCTGCTTATAAACTATCTGTGTGACAAACAGCGAAATCAGAAGTTTTTGCGTGAAAGAGTAACAAACACACATTCATCCTTCGCAAAGATAAAACAAAAAGTAATTAACTACTTATACTCTGCAACTAATTCTAATATAGCATATAATCATCACTCCAACCACCGAATATTTTTAAACCCAAATAATATGGGAGCTGTTCAGTGTTGTACTATTCAGTACGTAAAGAAAGTTCTTGAAAGTAACATAATAATGCATATGTCCAAATATTTTCGCGTAAATTGACATAAACCATAACAAAAACAAAAAAAGTCGCTTAAAACGCCAATTATATTAGATTTTAGAAGCTAATTTATTCCAGTAACTTACCGGCGACCACCGGTAATGTAGCCGTACCTTAAATCGAACTTTACAAAAAAGTACTATTGGAAAGCAATTAATTTGGGAATTGGCCGGCTCCCGTGGCGGCGGTAACGCGCGTGAAACCCCGACAAATGGCGCACGTCATTTAATTCTGCTGATCTCATGTTTGTGCTCCGCGCCATCATATTTAAATTGAATTTTGGAATACCCACGTAGAGGAGCAAACAAAGCGGATTATTACAGCACCCCAATCCAACTGATTTTAATATCCATCTTTGAAATTGGATTCGAGTGCTAATGTTTTGAAGGTTCAACGTTAAGCATACGAGCGCTTCACACCACTACGCTTGCCGTATTATGTGTATTCAACATACAATATTAACATGTTACGCACACAGTCGCAGCATTAGTATATAATAATACTGCTTGTCATGTGTTCTAATTTGAACGGATTGTTCTAAGGTAAGCGTTCGAAATCAGACCTCGGCTTACAATGCAACTGTAATCAACGTAAGGCATGGATTCCATCGTATAAGGTTTATCGATATTGATAATCATCGAGGAAAATGTAATATGATATTCTATAATACAAGCCTAAATATTCTATATACACGAAGTCTTTACCAGGTGGTAGAACCAGTGTTGTTCGACCGAGGATGACCACCGCTGCACCTATTTCTAGCGTGAAGCAATTCTTGCGTTGCGGTGGAAGAATTTGGTTGCCGGCTCACTTGTATTTGAAGCGATCATCCTTTTAGAATCCATAACGTTTGCTGTCAAGCTTAAAATGTCTTTTTTGAGTTGTTTGGTCAAACACCTTATACCAGCCATTATTCACTTATTATTTGATTTGATCATATTTCAGTCGGGTCACGTATATTTGAGGCGAACAGATTAGTCCTCGGGAAAAGCAACGCATCTGCGACCGATTTTAGATAGAAAATCTGTTCTATACGAAGTTGCTTACGGATATCCATGAGCGGCAGTGAATACTTACCTCCAGGTGTACGCTGTTTTTCTACTTCAGTCTGATAAAAAATAAAGTATTCCATCATTGTGGTGGACATTTCAACTCTTATTTTGAGTGGAAACTTATTTACAACAAAAGGACATTATTGACGACGCTTGCTGGAAGGGTCACCATACTAGTCTGACAGGCAATGACTTTTAGCTATGATCTCCATTTAGACAGATATTCAAAAAAAGAATTCAGATTTCTCATCTGGATGTTCTTG
>DWLI01003620.1:0-11634 GCA_018249915.1 Cecropterus dorantes dorantes
GTATACATCTCTGATTTAGCCTAGCAATCCTGTCTATTGATTGTAGTTACTGCCGCCCGTGGACCTCTTATACATACGAGTACTACTGATCGCAGATAAAAATAGAGTAAAAGGCAATGTGGAATCGATCACAGATGCAATGATGCACCTGAGGACTGAGTTTAAGGAACTTGGAAACTTGAAACTCTCAAATGGTGCTGTGGTCCAACTATTAGTTGGACTACTACCCCTAGAAAGGCCATTGGTCCAACTAGTTGGACAAACAGTTGGACCACTGCCCCGACCTCGTGCTAATGTTGCCACATTTGCCAGTCGAGAAAGACCTTCGAAACCCATTGTAACTAAAGCATCAATGATCAATTCAGAGTCAGAAGTAATATTTCTTTATCCGACTGAAGTAGCAAACGAGCATGCGGGCCACCTGATGATAAATGATCACTGCCGCCTATGTACATCTGTACAACTTCATATAGATCAAGGAATTTATCTGAAGTCGATTACAGATGCGTTGCTACTCCCGAGGACTGAGATGGTCGCCTCATGTAAAAGTGCGCCGGCAACCGCACCCTTCCAAAGTAAGGCAAGAAAGGTGGTGGTACTTTCCCGGTCGAACTACACTGGTTCTACCACTTATCTATTCTACGAACTATGTGGCCTGCCCATTGTCACATCAGTTTGCCAATTCTGGGTGCTATGATAGTTATTTTTGAGATAAAAAATAATAAGTAGAAAGAACACATCAAAAATCTATATAATATGCACCAGGAAGCAGATTTAGTGTTAATGATGGTGATGAATTATGATGGTCGCCACCATATATTTATGTATGAGTGAGCCAGCAACCACACCCTTCCACCGAAATGCAAGAACTGCTTCGTACTAGAAATATATGTGGCGGTGGATACTCCAAGGTCGAACTACACTGGTTCCACCACCTGATACAATTTATTACCGAAAATAATACTCACATGACATTTAGGTTACTTTAATGGCACTGAGCATGATTACATCTTATTTTCATACTGGAATCTATACTGATTGTAATCGTTAAATATGCATTGGCGATTATTCCGTAACTATTACAGATGTCAAAAGAGAAAGTTTTTGGATATTTCTCGTCTCGATTGTCTCGTTTTTTTTTAAAGTTATTATTGTCATTTTACTCATTAGGACGTCATATCATTACTTTCGATATTACTTTAGTTTTTTGATATTTGTAATAGGATTATTACGGAATAATCTCCTGTGAACACTTCATGATTACACCCGGTGTATGAAACTTTTAGTTTAGGCATATCTCTCGTCTACTCAATATCAGAAGCTATACCATAATTGACACTTCCTTCATCGTTGCATCGAGATGTTTTGCCTTAGCCGTTTATTTTTTTACCTTTACCAATTCTACCTTACCACTGGCGGATCCATATTCTTGCACTCAAAAAATAGGAAATAATACAATGTAGTTTATAATTTTTGGACTTTTGTTAGTTGGCGAACTCAGTTTGTTAGGTGGCGGAAAGGTCTTTAATTTTCATGTCTTCTATAATGCCATGAATCGAACGTTCTTCTTTTTATAGGGCGAGGGGTGGATGGGTCTGTTTAAGTCCCTTGGTCCACTTTGCCGCTGTATCTTAATTACTAAATATGAGTGTTGTCTTTATCTTAAAAAGATAATTTTTATTATCAATGTTCTTTCATTATCTTCCTTATCCAAAAGCGAATCAATTGGAGCGTTTTGTTTCTAAACAGAATTCCTTTCGTCGATTCGAACATTGCACGTTTCGTGAAATGTTCATTTCGATCTAACTCCAAGAACACTATTTGTAATGTAATCTATCCTATCAATATGTAGTTGTGAACTTTTTAAATTTTTTGTATCCACTTGCGATTCTTGCGTTTGCAAAGCATATGCGAATAAAATGCGAGTGATGATTGCAGCGCAATTTTCTCGCATTGCGACCATGTAACGTATCTTGCTATTTAATATTTCTTTGTGGTCAGCACCAGTGCCACACCTATTTCTACCTGATAACAGCAGTGTAATTCGCTGTTGTTTTCAGGTCTTAAGAGTGTGGTAAGTGAGACACACTTTTACGGGGCATTCCATCTTAAACCTTAGGGGTAGCAACGCATCTGTGGCTAACCTTAGGTAAGTCTTTGATCTTACCTAGCGTTGATTACAGATGTCCATGGGCACTTGGTCAGTAGCCACTTACCATCAGGTGGGCTGCAGGCTCGTTTGCTATTTATATAAAAGTATAGCATAGCGTCTTTTCACATGTAAATCGTTATTTAACGGTAGACATAGTGCAAGAAATTTATTATTAAATCGCTTTTTTTTCTATATGTGCTTACTATAGCGTTTTTCAGCGCCGTGCACGCTATTACATCGCACTCGAGTGACGAATGGGATGTAATACAGCACGTATTTAACTCACACGCGTGGATCCTGTCAATGTGCGCATCGAAGATGTTCCTGCCGAAAATCGACTAAAAGGCGCGTCAACACAAATCGATGTGATCAGAACTTCAGAGTTCCAGAATAAAACTTGGAATGTTAATAAAACGTGGAATTTCTATACTTCCGAAAGAATATAAGTACACTTTATTTTGCATGTGTTTGTTAGTTAAAAAGTAGAATAAATGTTTGCTTTATCACGAAACGCTCAGCTTTCTGTTTTAATTAAATTTTGCATTTCACTTGGCGAACTTTACGAGTAATTGATCTATTTCTTTGTAGGTAACGGACGTGACGATGATAAGGAACAAGATGTAATAATCCTTGGTGACCTAACAACAATCGAAGTAAAGAAGGATATCCCAGAAAACGATGATGTTTTGTTACACACAGAAAATGACCCTCTTGAAATCGAAGAGGCTAATGAGTGTACAAGGCAAAATAGCATGGAGAATATTATTGAGATCTTAAAGCGAAATGAAGTAAATAACTATAACGCAACAGTTGGACCAAATAATGTAACTGATTTAAACAAGTTAGACACGGGGCAAAATCAAAATAACGATCAAATAAATAACCATAACGCAAAAGTTAAACCAAATAAAAAAACTGATTTAAACGAGTTGGACACTGGACAAAATCAAAATAGCGATCAAATAAATAACGATATCGTGAAGGTTCGACGAAATGAAATAACTGATTTAAACAAGTTAGACACTGGACAAAATCAAAATAACTATGTAGGAAATAACGATAACGCAAAACTTGGACCAAATAAAGTAACAGATTTAAACGAGTTGGACACTGGACAAAATCAAAATAACGATCAAATTAATAACGATAACGCAAAAGTTGGACCAAATGAAGTAGCTGATTTAAACAAGTTGGACACTGGACAAAATCAAAATAACGTTAAAAATTTTGGCCAGAAGATAAGGGACAATATTAAAAATGTAAGTAGTGGACCAAAGGAAAAAAAAGATATTGATAATAAGGAAACTGAACAGAAGATAGAAGAAGCTGAGAGTTGTTGTTGCGATATAAGGAAAGGAGATATTTTAAGAAAAATATTCAAAACCCGTCACAGGAAAGAAGAAAATATTGAAATTAAGAAAGCAGTTGCAAAACACGACATAAGCAGTAAAGTGTCGGTGGAAAATATAATAGATACTATGAGGACGAGACGAAGAAGGTATGATGTACACCATGAAGTGCCAAATGAAGATATACACGATGGTGATTATATTATAAACGAAAAAGGGAGTAGACTTAAACTCAGAAGACATAGCGTTTTTGAGAAGGCTGTACCGAAGACTGATTCTCTAGATATTGATAAGGCGTTAAAACGACGCAAGAGTATTGATTGTGGCCAAATGAAAAACAGGGACAATAAGATTGGCACAAATCAAAGTTATAATGATGATGAAGATGAAGATGATTATTCAATCACGAATAAGTTATGCAATGTTTGTTCTAAAGCTCCCCGCCCGAACGAAAAGGGGAATACCCCTTTAAAACAAAGAAGCGTTGTTGAGAAAGCTATATCGAACATAGATTATGTAGGTAGTAATGACGTATCAAAGCGACGCGAAAGTATTGATTGTGGCCAAATGAAAAATAGAGACGGTAAGAATGACAAACAGTATTATAATGTTGATGACGTCGGAGATGAACATGAATATTCAGTTACTGATAAGTTATGCGATGTTAATTTTAGACTTCCCCGCCCGAACGAAGAGGAGGCAAGTAGACCTGTAAAACATAGGAGACATAGCGTTTTTGATAAGGCTATATCGAAGACAGATACTAAAGGTAAGGCATCGAAACGGCGCAAAAGTATGGATTGTGGCCAATTGAAAAATAATGACAATAAGACTGGCACAAAACGAAATTATAATGATGATGATGTTGAAGATGAATTTGATTATTCAGTAACTGATAAGTTATGCGAGGTTAACTTTAAACTTCCCTTCCCGAACGAAAAGGAGAGAAATAAACCTTTAAAAAAGAGAAGACATAGCGTTCTTGAGAAGACTACATCGGAGACAGATTCCGAAGGTACTAGTACGGCATCGAAACGGCGCAAAAGTGTGGATTGTGGCCTATTGAAAAACAGTAACAATAAGATTGACACAATACAAAATTATAATGATGATGACGTCGCAGATAAAGATGATTTTTCAGTAACTAACAAGTTATGTGATGATAATTTTAAACTTCCCCACTCGAACAAAAAGGAGAAAAATAAACCTATAAGACAAAGAAGACATAGTATTGTTGAGAAGGCTATACCGGAGACAGATTCTGAAGATACTAGGGAAGCATTGAATCGGCGCAAAAGTGTGGATTGTGGCCAATTGAAAAACAGTGAAAATAAGATTGACACAATACAAAATTATAACGGTGGTGACATTGAAGACAAAGATGATTATTCGGTAACTAATAAGTTATGCGAGGTTAATTTTCAACTTACCCGCTCGAACGAAAGTGAGAGAAATAAGCCTTTGAAAAAGAGAAGACATAGCGTTCTTGAGAAGACTATATCGGAGATAGATTCTGAAGCTACTAGTAACGCATTGAAACGCCGCAAAAGTGTGGATTGTGGCCTATTGAAAAACAGTGTCAATAATATTGATACAAAACAAAATTATAATGGTGATGTCGTTGAAGATAAAGATGATTCTTCAGTAACTAATACGTTATGTGATGATAATTTTAAACTTCCCCACTCAAACGAAAAGGAGAGAAATAAACCTATAAAAAAGAGAAGACATAGTGTTCTTGAGAAGACTATATCGGAGACAGATTCGGAAGGTACTATTAAGGAGTCGATACGGCGCAAAAGTGTGGATTGTGGCCTATTGAAAAATAGTGACACTAAGATTGACGCAAGACAAAATTATAATGAAGACGTTGAACATGAAGACGATTGTTCAGTTACTAATAAGTTATGCGATGATAATTTTAAACTTCCTCGCTTGTATAAAAAGACGAGTACTAGATCTATAAAACAAAGGAGACATAGCGTTTTGGAGGAGGCTGTACCGACGACTGATTCTGAAGATATTGATAAGACATCAACACGGCGCAAGAGTGTTGATTGTGGCCAAATGAAAAACGGGGATAATGAAATTGGCAAAAACCAAAATTCTAAATCAAAAGATCATAAACAATCTACGACTAAATGTCATAGTAATGAAAAAAGCGTTCCTGAACCAAGTGAAGTAAACGAAGCTGTCAACGCTGCTAACGAGAATAAAACAGATGTCAATAAAAACGCCAAACAAGACGCTAATAATGTTAATAAAAATAAAATAAAACAAAAATATCAAGAGTATGACCTGTTTAAGGGGCCCTTGAAAACACAAAGGAATTATAGAGAACAACGAGAGGCTGAACTTCATCTTATGAAACACCGAGAAGCTGTACTGAATACTATTAAAAACCGGCAAGTTGTAGTGACTGTTGTGAAAATGCAAGAGGCTGAATTTAATCGTATGCAAAACCGAGAGCCTGAACCGAGTGGTAAGAAAGACGAAGAGACTGAACGAGAAAAATCGAATGCCACTGTACCCGTGAAAAGTATTCTGTGTGACCCTTTAATACAAACCACTTCACAAAATAAGTCAACGAATAGTGAAGAAGGTGGCACTAAAGAAAATATTGGTAATAGTGGTGGAGACGGTAAGAATTCTAGTCCGGGTAAGAAAGTTAAAAAGAAGGTTTCTTTTCATCCGGATATAGTTACTAGGAGTCAACACCGCAAGAATATAGCAAAGGAGGAGGCTAAACAAGGTAACACTGATGACGACCCTAACAAGGGGCCTAAAGAGAATAAAGGCATAGATGATCATAAAAGTAAGAATTCCAGAAAAAATAAACAAAATAACGCTAGTAATAATCAGACTAAGGAATCCGGAGAACAAAATGGAGTGGATCATCAAAGGAGGAGTTCTAGAGAGAAGAAAAAAAATAAAACTGATCAAACTAAACAAAATAAGGCTGATGAAAGTCAAAATAAGAGAACTAATGAAAATAAAAAAGAAACGTATTACCAAAGTAAGACAACCAGAGAAAACATACAAAGTAATGCTGGTGATAATCCAGACAAGGGAACTAAACACAGTAAAAGTTTAATGGAATATCCGAGTAAAGGTTCCAGAGAAAATAAACAAAACGAAAATGATGATAAACGAAAAGGATCCAGAGGAAATAAAAAATTACCGGATTATCAGAGTAAGAGTTTCCGGGATATCAAACAAAGTAAAACTGATGTTAATCAGAATAAGGGATCTGAAGAAAATGAAAGTATTTCGGATTATAAAAGTCAAAGTCACGACACTAACAATCGTAAGCGAAGATTATCCCAAAATTATATAACCAGCGAACATGTAGAAAATCTAAACAGTGAAACTGTTAAACAATCGGAGCAAGTGAAAGCGAATGATGGTTCTAAAAAACCTAGGCGAAAGTTGCTAGACGATTTAAAGATTAAAGAAATTCAAAAGAAGATCAAGTATGATTTTAGTAATGAAGCATATGTTAAGGAAGGCAGCGGTGTTGGTGTTATCCCTCCGCCTCTTCCTCTTAAGCGCAGGTTACTAGACGATCTTCAATATCCGAGTAAGGAAAACCCACACAACGATGTTTCTGAAGATCCGTTTAGAGGAGGTAGTAATCTTGAGCATATGGAAGTTGGTAGTTCTAAGGAAAAACAATCTGATCCATTAAAATCAAAGAAAGATGGAGGTCATGAATATAAGCGACGTTATAGTAATTTACTTGGCGATGCTAGAGAAGATAGGGGTTTTGATAAGGAAAAAGACTGCAATTTAGATGAGGATTTATACCAGAAACGAAAAGATAGTGATTGTAATATATTTAAGGACCAAGGTCGGGACGAAAAAAGTAGCAAACGTAGTGACGATAAAGTGTCTAAGAGAGTTAGTATTGACAATAAAGTTTTTGGTTGTGAGTTATTCGATGAGCCTAAAAACCAGGTTGCGGAAGTAAAGAAGACTGATAGCGATAAGCGAAGGAAAGGAAGTGTAGATAGTAAGATTTCGGAAGATAAGCCAAAAAGAAGCCAAAGAAGTGACATTGATAGACATTCTAAACATAAGAGAGATGAAAGTAGTGATAAAAAATGTTCGGACCGTAAGACACATAGTGCTAAAACTAAGACTTTTGACGAAATTAAAAAGAATAGTAGTGATAATAAGGGTCGGGTTGCCCGTGATTTGGAAGGTAAGAAAAATGATAACGTTAATTTGAATGTTCCTAAACATGGAAATGTCAAAGATAAAGATAGCAATGGATCAGTAAAAAAAAGGAAGAGCGAAGACAACACCAAAGATAAAAACAAACAAAGTTCTGGTCATGCTATAAGTGATGTTACCCCAACAAGCGCTAAAAGAGCGAAAACAGAGAAGGCGAAAAGCACCAGAAGTTATTCGCGAAGTAAATTTGATGATTTGCTTGAAAGTGATACTGAACAAATCAGCGAAGAGAATAACATTAGAGCTAAAACTGAGAAGGAGAAAAGCACAAGAAGTTATTCGCGAAGTAAATTTGATGATTTGCTTGACAGTGATACTGAACAAATCAGCGAAGAGAATAACATTAGAGCTAAAACTGAGAAGGAGAAAAGCACCAGAAGATTTACGCGAAGTAAATTCGATGATATGCTTAACGATGACACTGAAAAGATGAGCGAAGAGAAGGGCTTTAGATCGAAAACGGAGAAGGAGAAAAGCACCAGAAGTTTCACGAGAAGTAAATTCGACGATTCGCTTGACAGTGATACTGAAAAGATCAGCGAGGAGGAAAGCTTTAGAGCAAAAATATTAGAAGCGCGCGCTCAGGAGTCCGAAGATGAGGTTGACAAAGTAAATAAAAGACTAACAACCACAGTACGGAAGCCTCAATCGGAATTTTATAAACACGTTGAAAATATAAAAATGATCTTGCGTTGGACAAACGCAACGCCGATTCGTAGCTTTGCGGGCGTCGGATATGAGTGCTCCTTTTGCGATGTGGTATTCCGTAAGCCGGGCGATCTTAAAACCCACACGCTCGAACGTCACCACAGCTTTTCAAATGCCTATTTCGCTAAAAAAGCCGACGTAACCATCTTTCTCGTCAAATTAGATATAACAGACTTTGAGTGCTATATATGCGCTAAAAAAATGCAAAACGTCAAAGACGCAATTACACATCTGTCGATAGACCACAAGAAGAAGTTTCACGAAGACATCAAGAATCAGATAGTGCCGTTCAAGTTCGATTACAACGACCTGGACACGTTGACTTGTTTTATGTGTACCAGCAGGTACACAAGGTTCAAGATGCTGCTAGAACACACTATCAGCACGCATTGCATGAATTACATTTGTAAGGAGTGCAACATGGGTTTCGTGAACACGAGGAAACTGCAGTTTCATCTAAAGGTTCACAATAAGAAATTCAAATGCCAGTTCTGTGAAAGGTCTTACGAAACGCTCGCAAAGAAGACCACTCACGAGAAGATACATCAAGCGAATGCCAGTAGGTGCCCTCATTGTGGCGAGGTATTCTTCGACGACACGAAGAAACTACGCCATCTAGTGGAGGTCCACGGCGTTGGTCAGCCGAGGATCGTTTGCAACGCGTGCGATCGCGTGTTCCCGACGCAGGCTGATTACGTCATCCACATGAAGCATGACCACTCGGCGGAGAGGAAGTACGAGTGCACCGAATGCCAGATGACGTTCTTCAAGAACGCGGCGTTGCAGTATCATATGCTGAAGCATACGGGCGATGTATGCTACCAGCCGTTCTCGACAAAGGAAGTTCCCATCCAGCATACCCGGAGTAACGATGACAAGGCGCTGATGTGCTTACGCTGTGGGAGACGGTTTATGACGAAAAATACGTGGCGTAAACACATGATCGAAGTTCACCATGAAAATATATAGATATTTCTTCACGCTTCGTGAAGTACATTTTTCTAGTCAGTCGATTTGCAACTTTGCATCGATACTATTTAATCGTTATTATATGTAGATACGCGTGACTTTTGTCACCGTCTTTTTAGATGTAGTTGTTAGATTTTGAGTGATATTTTCGACTCGAAACAAGGGATGTTATTGGCGCATTTTTCTTTAAAAAAAATTGTATAAAAAATATGATCTACTTTTCGCACTTGTAAATAATATTTAATGTTTCACTTCACACTTCGTGAAGTACATTTTTCTAGTCAGTCGAATCGATTGCAAACTTTGTATCCATTCTATTTAGTGTTAATATAGAAACGCGGGATTTTTGTCACTATTTTATTAGGCGTAGTTTTAGATTTTGAGTGATATTTTCGACTCGAAACGAGTCATTGATGTGATAGATGCATTTTTCTTTTAATATTTGTACAAAAAATATATGATTAAATTCGCACATGTGAACAAAATATTTAAATATGTACATTGTTGATATTTTTTGTTACCTAGCACTATACATTTTTATATATATATATATTTGTAAGTGATTTTTGTCCGAAATATTTAATCTTAATAGTTAGTTAAATATAATTTTTTGAACAGTGAAAAGGCATTTTCTGAAAAATACACCGCACATTTAGAACGAAAATACTTAAAACTATTTTTAATAATGTTAATTAAATAATATATATATATATCAAAGTTAAATTAAATGAAAAAGGCGGGAGAGAAATTTCAAAGGGGGACTTTGATAAAAAAAATGTACCATTAGAAAAAAAAAATCTTCTATGTATAGTGCTAGGTCCACAGTTCCTTGTTATATGCATTGTACATTTATATAATATTGTGATGATTTAATTTTCCTACTGTGATTTGCCAAAGATGGCTCTATAAGCCTTAAAGATGCTTTTTATACTTATTTTATAAGATTAATTTTATAGTTGTTTAAAACATAAATGTTTATATATTCAAGATTATTTTGCATAATTTTGTATAAAATATTATATATAGCATTAAAATATTTAGTAGCGTCTAAATTTGCTCATAAATGGGCCATGTTTTTCTGGAAATTTTGCTGACACTACAACTTGGCAAAATCGCTAGCGAAACTGCTTTGCTGCAATATGTTGTATGCTATTGCGAAACATTGCAATATATTGTGGCTCGCTTAACGTTGAACACGATTGAGTTATGTAATAATATAGCTGCTATGTCACAAGTAATTTATAAGACTCTGCAGCGTGTGCAACAAGTAGTATTGTAAACAGAAATATATGTATACGATGAAAAAAAGACAAACCCGCTGAGTTGCCGGATTTTCTCAGTTGAGGTCGTGTTTTGATCCGGTGTTAGTAAGGAAATATTGTAACTGACACTTTGTAAGTGTCCACGTAGGCGTATATAAAATAATAACATTACATTGCATTAAAATTGTATTGCATACGATACAGACGGATATAGGTAGGTAAATGAAATTAAGTTTCGTTTATATTTACAGACTTTGAACGTGTCAGTTACGTGCCGTGGCAGGCAATTGTATTCTCCTATACAATGTTCCATAACGCATCAAATAGGCCCGCACAGACACGGGCCGTGCTTTATAATAAGTATATATTTTTTCTGTCATAATCTGACATGCTCAATATCTAAATCTGACACGACATGAATCTGACCCTCGTGATATTTGTAAATATAAAGGAACTTTTAAAAGTATCTTGTATACAATACAAGATAAATGTATTGTTGTATACAAATACAACAATACATTTATCGTCTATTATTATATTCTTAAATATTTAACTCTTAAATAGTCCGTTTAGGAGTCTAAACGGGATATAAAATGGCTCCTTTGTGGGAATTGATTTAGCAATATTGCCAGCGATGCTGCCTTGTTGCAATTTGTTGTGTGCTGTGCAATCTAGCCCGCCAGATGTCGAACGCGGCGAGGCTACATAAAATTATAGCTGCAGTATGAAACAGCTAAAAATTGCTATAATCCTAACATTTTAAGCTACTACCTTAAACAAAACTAGAAAAGAAATACTTAAATAAGTAATTGTAAAATGGGATCACTTGATTCCGTTCCCCTAATAATATTTTACATACAAGTCGACCAAGCTAACTAGGCGAATGTCAAACGTGACGTCATTCGCAAGCTCGCAAGTACTGATGACAAAAAAATAGCATAAATGGCTTTTGTGAAAT
>DWLI01003621.1:0-11629 GCA_018249915.1 Cecropterus dorantes dorantes
CACACCCTTCCACCGAAACGCAAGAAATGCTTCACGCTAGAAATAGGTGTGGCGGTGGTACTTTCCCGGTCGTATAACACTGGTTCTTCCACCCGATAAACATATACCATTAGGTCCGTGATATGTATACTCTTTGTATATATCATGGTTTCTATCTGAAGAAGAGAAGTAGTAAACCTGATGGTGGAAAAATTGGTATACTACTTCAGTCTGATATAAAAAAGGAAAGTGTGGTCTAATTTCGAACGTGATACGAAATACTAATTAAGGGCATAACCCATGGCATTACTCACGTGACAGCCTGACAAATGGATTTCATTCAACAAGTCAAAATATTCAAAAACAGCTCCTATCACGCCAGCTTAAGTTTTCGCTTTGATTGTTCAAGCCTTATCGCGGCCTACGGTCTCGGGTTTCGTAGGAAATAAATTTAATAAATGCCCCGCCTTTTCCCTCTTTACAACGCTTATTACGAATTTCTGCCTGCATTTACATTGTTCTAATTATCGTACCTTTGTGCTTGATTGTACTGTTTCTCATGTTTACCTCTACAAGATCTAGATGCAAAAGTGGTAGATATTATGATACCAGAGGCACCAATGTCACATTTATTTTCCCTATTACGGGTTCTATACTTTGTTAAGAAGAGGATCCAACAGCGGGAAAAAAATGGCGAAAAAATTACCCGAACTTGTCAAAGTCTAAATAAAAAATCTTTCGTGTAAACACATAAAGGATTTTTTATTTTGACAATGAAAATATCTAATTAAGCTTCCATTTAACTGTCACTGAACAAGGTGATGATTTTAAAGGTTAAAGTATGTTAGTTCGACAGGTGATGTACCACCCTATCTCTACCGTGAAGCAGTTCTTGCGTGGAGTGGAAAGATGTGGTTGCCGGCTCACTTATATAAGAGGCGACCATCTTAGTCCTCTGCAGAAGCAACGCACCTGTGATCAACTTCCAATAAAACCCTTGTTCTGTACTGAGTTGCTTCATGATGTCCATGGGTGGCAGTGGCCACGTCAAATAATGGACTACATGCTCGTTTGCTACTTCCATATTAAAAAGAAACACTTCAGGTAGCCCGACCAGGCAACGCGCTCAGAAGACTCCGGTTGCGTTCCTTTGGAGATCCCGGAGTCCTCTTTGCAGCGTTGAGGATGGCCACCAAGCGGGTTTAAGTGCGGTAAAAATTCCACATAACCTGACGTCCTTTCCACGGCGTCAGGTATCTTTTGAAGGTTTCCTCCCCGAAAACAAAAAAAAACCTATTCTGAGTTGTAACATGGGAGGCAGAATCTGGGTGTTCGTTTGCTAGTCTTGAATTTAAAAATTCTCTTAAGATATTTTTCAAGAACATTCAGCGTCCAGCCTTACAATATACGTTCAATAGGAACCACTTTCTTTTGAGTCAGAAGGGCTATAGCCCTCGAGGGCACAAAGGCATAGATGACATTCATTATGCCAGGGATCCCAGTGCATCTAAAGTAGAATGAAAAGGGACATTTGAAGCATATTCATTGATTTTTATGGAAAGGGAAAAGTTCTTGCGTTTCTTTGGAGAGAATGTTGTTGTCGGCTGCATATGAGGAAACCATGTTAGTCCTCCGGAGAAGCTAAGGATCTGTGATTTTTCAATAGAATCCTTGTTCTATATGGAGTTGCGTACAGACGTCCATGGGCCGCGGTGTCCCATACCATTAGGTTTACTGCATAGTCGCTTACCAATTGAATCTTATACATAAAATAGACTAGTTAAAAGCACAGAATGATGTAGAAAACAAAGAATACAAAGCAATGGTTGGTATATCATATGTGAGTGAAAGAGACACCCTCAGTCAGTTTATTTCGTTAAATGTCACGTGTTGACATTAAGATCCTTCTGACTTCAAGGATTTCAAAAGATAATGGCACAGAGTTTTAGCTTTAAGGATATATCGTTGACATAAATCTAACTTTGACATGATCTTGTGAGATAGATTTGTCCCGTGGTCAAATCGTATTATACTTCGTATATACTTTTTAAAAGGTACCCTACGCCGTGGGAGCGACGCCAGGTTATTTAGGATTTTTACCGCACTTTTAGGATTTTTATGAAGAGGACTCCGAGATTTCCAAAGAAACTCTTCTTCTGTTCTTTACAACGATATGCGACTACATATATCGTCGTCCTTCTGGTCGCCTGACTGGACGATTCGAGCTCCCACTCTTGCTACCCGCAACCCCGAAAGTCACTTTTTGTGTCCACTTACGACAGACAGGGGATACCATAGCCCTATTTTGCGAAACTAGTACCAATTTTTTCGTACTAATTTTATAAAAGGAAAAATTGTGAGGGTTGATAGATGTATCTCAATCACATCTGAATGGCTGAATGGATCTGCACGAAATTTGGACAGAGATAGATAATAGTTTGGAATAGAACAAAGGCTAGTTTTTATTCTGGACTTGGCGTGACTTTTTCGTAGAGCAATACTTTGAGCGTTAGAAAATGAAATAGTGTACTTTTGATCTAAATTATGCATGGAAATCCTATATGGAATCGTGGTCACGGCGAAATCGTGGCGGGGAGAAACCATTGACAAGCATTAGTGATAGATTAATCTATCTACCATAGTTTATTCTGGATCTATTTTGTTCTATCTTTTCTCTTTTAGGTACCATACGACACACAACATACATTTAATTATTTATGAGACTATATTTTTCAAAGATAGCCACGCATCTGTAATTACATCAAATTACTCTTCGATTCTGTTTCATTCAACATCCAGTTTAATGTGACCTCCCTTGTGGCGGAGCGGTACTGGTCTGACACGCAGTTTCTTCCGGAGTCCATCCCTGGTCAGACAGATATCTGAGTGTTGAATATAGATTTCTGTTCTGGGTCTGGGTTTTCATGTATTCGTCTTGTGTGCGTCTTGTGTGCACCCTTCCCAGCAATAATCCTAGTGTTAGTTGACAACCCGTGTGGCAGAGCGGTCACCATGCCGAACTGGTTCGATCCCCGGCCAGACAGACATGAATGATGAATTTAGATTCTGTTCTGGGTCTGGGTGTTTATGTATTCGTCTTTGTATGTCCACGACACAGGAGAAAATTCTAGTTTGGGGGTATTTGTGTAGAAAACGAAAGTGTAGAAAGTGTAATCAAGGGTTCATTCCAGACCTCATTGAGCCTCAGTACCTCATAATCGAATGGGCTGCACGCTTTTTCTTGCATTTCATAAAAATACAAATGAAAAAAATGTTAAAGATGTATTAAATGGCCACTTGTACGCTGAAAATGAGGGCGCAACGAGGGATGGAAGACATCGGTCCTATTCCGCCCTCTCGAGCACCGTAAGAGCCATTACAGATTCGGAGGCTCTTTTAAATTCAAAGCCTCTGGAGGAGGATTATTCTTGAATACCTCCGCGATGTTTCAAAGTGCACCAACTTATTTTTCTACCAAAAACTTTCTTTATTTTCTGAATGAATGGTGTTTATCGACCGTGTGTATGTATGTTTGTATGTGTGTCAAATTCTTTAATATTCTAGGTTTGGCTTGACAAATATTTATGTACATATGAGGTGTTGTTGGATTCGTCTTAATTGTAACAGAGACATACTACATTTTAAACATTGTGACTACCAATAGAAAAAAAGATTAAGTAGGGTCAAGACATCTTTTATCATAACGATATGGATATCAAGTAAAATGTAGTAAATAAAATAATATAGTCCAAGATCCCAGAGCCGTGAGACACAACTTATTTTCTAAAGCGCAGATATTTCAAGTGGTCTTTCATGTACTTTTAATACTTGCATGTTTGTGAAACTTGCCCGGTGACACCAGCGCAGATACCAGATGAGAAAGGTAACTAAAAATCAGAGTTACTAAACAAAAATTTTATGACAGATTTTTATGTATACCTTGTATTTTTTGAGCTTTAAAGCGTCTGACAAAAGTTCTGGCTCATGGAAAGCGTCTGATTTCTCTCATATGACTTCAGAGTCATATTCTACATAGTATATTGATGGTCACCTCATATATAAAAATAGATGTGGCAGTGGTACCTCCCTGGTCGAACTACACTTTCCACTCTGTTTCCACTCATTAAACCACAAACTTCGTCTGCGTTTACCACGGGTTCTAGGGTTCCAGGTCATAAAATACCTGTGTGCCAAATTTCAGCGAAACCGACCAGTAGTTTTTGAGTGAAAACATACATTCTCACAAACTTTCGCTTTTACAATATTAGTAAGATATTAAGTAACAGAATAAAACCTCTATATAACCGTGAATGATTTGTATACACGTAAACATGAATTGTTGAGCGTACCCTAGTTCTATTATTAAAAAATAGGTCGTTTCATAAAACGCCCATCCATCCCTAAAAAGGAGTTGTGCTTTTAGTGAAAACGGCTAACAAACCTTTGCTATTTAAAATGTCGATAACAATAGGAGATTGGAAGCTCGTTCAGCGTTTTTTGATGGATGCTAGGTGTATGTCGTGATATGAGATAGGCTAGTATGAATTTTGGTTGTGAAGTTCAAATACCAGGCCAACATTTTTGTTTTAGAAGGTTTTTACCCGACAGCGTCAGAAGGTGGGTAATGTCTTTCCGAGCGCATGTGTGTATGTATGTATGCATGTATGTATGTATATATGTACGAATACATATATATGTTTGTACGTATGTCTATTTCTTTGACACGCTCTACATTTGTAGATTGTGACATTTGGCGTATTATTAGAATCGTGTCAGTTTATACAGTTTATTATTATCATAAAACATATAAATTTAACCCCCCTCTTTATATACAAATCTTAGCCTTAGAGCCTTTTTCAAAAATTATGTGGTCTATGTCACTGCAAACTGAGACGATTGTCATGTCATGTCACTATCCGCCTAGCCAAAGAAATGGACATACCAACTTACACACATACATACGCTCGAAAAACATTACCCTCCTTCTGACGAAATCGGCTAAAGATGTTTTTTTTTATATATCTATACTAATATAATAAAGCTGAAGAGTTTGTTTGGTTGAACGGGCCAATCTCAGGAACTACTGGTCCGAATGTAAAAATTTTTTTTGTATTGAATAGTCCATTTATTGAAGAAGGTTATAGGCTATATAACATCACGCTATGTTTTTTATTTAGTAGCGGGTGAAACCGCGTAGCACACGTAGTACCTAATATAGGACAAATTATTCGTAATGCTCACAAAGTGTTTTTTTATAATATTGAAGTAGCAAACGAGCATGCAGTCCACTTGATGATGAGTGACTCTTGCCGCCCATGGACATCTGTAATCAACTCCAGACAAGATCAGAGTTATGCCAGAGATTAGCCACAAATGAGTTGCTACTCCTGAGTACTAAGTTGGCATGTATCGGGTATGTCTCCCTTAAATCCCTCTAACCAAAATACAGCGCTTATCACTGCTGTTCATCCATCCGTCAACCCATTATTGTGCCACCGCTGGCACGGGCCTTCTCACAGATTGAGAAAGTTTCAGGCCATAGTCCACCGCGCTGGCCAAGTGCCAATTGATAGACTTCACACAACTTTAAGAACTTTGTAAAGAACTCTCGGATGTGTAGGTTTCCTTACGATTTCCTTCACCGTAAAGCAGTGATAATTAATTTTTAATACGCACATAATTTTAAAAAATTCAGTGGTGCGTGCCTGGGTTTCGTATATCGGACTCCCGATCGAGAGACCGAGTTTCAACCATTCGGCTATCACTGCTGTTGTTAGGTAGAAATTGGTGTGGCAATGGTGCTTGTGGTGTTAAGCCACAAAGGATTCTGCCACCTCCAAAACTTAAAATATTGTTATAATTGTCTGGAGCATATTCCACTATTCTGATACAAAGTGCATGTTGGACCACAAGAATAGCGGACAAACTGTCATTTTTTAGGGTTCCGTACCCAAAGAGTAAATACGGGACACTATAATAGGGTCGGCTCCGATAATATTCCGACTGCGCTATCTGTCTATTCGTCTGTTTGTCACTAGGCTGTATCTCATTAACCGTGATAGCCAGACGGTTGAAATTCACAGATGATGTATTTCTATTGCCGATACGTGCCGATACGACAAACAATATTGAAATTGTATGACAATAAATTGTAAAAACAGAATAAAATATATATTTAAGGGGTTCCCTTACAATAAAAATAAATTTTCCGTTTTTTATGGACAATGGCATCCTTCGTGCGCGAGTACGACTCGGACTTGGCCGGTTTTATTTTGATTGGCGCTGCAAGTGTAAGCGTTGAACGAATCTCAGTTTTGTAGTCCTTCAGTTAGAATTATCAACACGCATATCGCTTTTTTAATAAATTATGTCTCATAAATTACATTGCGTCACGTAAAGGCATACATTACTAGAAATGAAACTATAAAAGTAAAGCAATAAAAATATTTCATTATTTACTTAAACACATCTGCTCTTTTGTTTTTCAACTTTTCAAGGCTTTGAAAGAAATGTTTTTCAAGGAATTGTAATTAATTTGCTCATTGTTGTCATTTAAGACTTATTATTTATTGGTGCTGCGTCATTTTTCATGTCAAGAGCGAATTGAATAAAGGTGTTTAAATAATGGCATATTATGATGACGCCATATAATTATGTACATAATATCGATCCTAGAAAATAGTAAATAGTCTTCAACGTTAAATGTATAATTTAATCGCTCAAAATTTAGTAGAAGTAGTTCACATACCTAGATATAATTTCCTTGCACTAGACTTATGGGGTATTTTCCAATCTACGCTTTTCCTGGACGATTTCACCCGCTACTATATAGCCTATGTCAATTTCTCAATGAAAGGACAATTTAATTCAATAGGAATTTTTAAATTCGATCAAATAGTTCCTGAGATTAGCCCATTCAATCAAACAAACTCCACTGCTTTATAATATTAAGTATAGATCCAAATTCTTGCTTCCATGCTAGTTTTCTAGCAGGTTATGTACCTAATATGATGTACCTTTTAATTTTTGAAAATTGTTTTAATATTTTTTGCGTATTACAGATTCATTATTTCCTTTATTGTGTGCATAAAGATATATAAAGAAGCCTAATTGTCTGTAGTAATTTTGGACAATAATATAGACTTGAGCAGCATCTACGTCTCCGTTCTCACTCCTATTACGAAGAGATCCTTACTTTCGGAGAATTGTAATGGTGACAAATTATTAAAACCTGTAAATACTTCATTAAGGGGTTTTGAAATTTAGAACTCATGATTTTTTAAACAGCTATTAAACTGTATTTAAATCTTTAGTAAGGTTTAGCGTTGAAAATACTGCATACAACTTTAACAGGCTGTATTGAAGTGTTGTGAATCCGCGGAACTATTCATATTGACTGAATGGATCGCGAGCAACCTTTGAGCTTGTATGGTCGTCCATAACGTGAGTGCTTGTAACTGATAAACAAAACTCCAGTTAAAACTTCTGACGTTTATGGACCGAATTATGTGCAGGAGTGTACAAGTGATCCTATTAGGGCTGCCTTCTTTAGAATCGATTTCCATAGATCAACATAGGATTTATGTAGTTGTAACGCGGTGTGTATGCAATGTTAATGCTGATTCTGTTGGTAGTGTATCTGAAGTACGGACATAAGTATCTTTTGAAACAATCCTAATTCTGTATAGTTCTAAGCAATTGTTTGTTGAGGACTGAAACGACTTGTTGTGCATGCTTTCGAACTGTAATTTTTATAGAATTGACAGATTTTACAGAATGTTCTAAAATTAAAAATAATTAGATAATGAGTTGATAGGGCATAGTGTTCGATTGACGAAAATATAAATATGTACCTAACTATATTTAAATTAGCAGTTCATTTGCACATCTATATTCAATAGGTACGTACCTAATTCTCGACGACGTTTATTGTAATGCTAATAATAAACGGCAATATCAACCAAAGTAATAAATTGATAAATTTACAAATAACAGTACTGTGCCCTTAGTACGAGTTTATAACGTTTCCTAAAAACAATCATCATTTACGTTTCCCTTTTTAATTGCAAAGTAAATTGTAAGGCATGATCGCAAAAAAACGTAAACGTATAACGTACAATGTAATTTATAGAAGATTTTTATATGATATTGAAGTAGCAAACGAGCATGCAGCCCACCTGATAATAAGTGGCTACTACCGTTCATGGACATCTATCCTAGACAGCAACCCTAGACAAGATCAAAGTCTCACCTAAGGTTAGCTACAGATGCGTTGCTACCCCTGAGGACTAAGATGAAATGCCGAAACACCAGAACACAATAGCGCATAACATTGCTGTTATTAGGCAGAAATAGGCTCGACGGTAGTGCTTCCGGAGTAAAACCTCAAGTTCGTTCGAAGTTCCACCACCTTAAAAAACAAGAAACTTTACCTTAAACACCATAAGAAATAAACGTAAACAATCAACATCCTACCCGAAATACCCAAGTATAAAATCTATCAGAATCTTCCAGAGGATTTAATATTAAATGTAAAAGGGCAGCCCTGTTTTAGCTATGTTGATGCACGATATCAATCAACACGGATGCGCCGAGATCAAAGATGGCGGTCGTCAACGAAAATACCGCGAACTCACTGCGTTCTTTTTTATGGACGAAAATGGCGGCCACTTGCCAGTTTTTCTAGAATATTTATGTCTGTTATGGGTCGCTGAAAGGACTGATGATAGTTTGATATTTTTTGATACCTCTTAACCATGAAAGGAAAATATGTTACTCGAATATTTAAATTCATTTGCTCAATTTTTTTGAGTTAACCAATTGAGTGAAGAAAATTGTTTCAATATATTATAATACAATATTGTATGTTATATGTATATTACAAGACAATATTTTTTTATCCTCATAAACAACAATCTCGCTAGTGATTAACAGTTAGCGACATATCCATGTACAGCTATTTACATTTACGGTTAAATGTAAATTTGAATTTGTGTTAAAAATACGAGTTATACTCGTTATAAAAGTTTGTTTAGTACAAATACTTTAGGTACGTAGCCGCTGAACAAAACATTCAAAAGATTTTTAAACCATAGGAAAGTAATTCATGCAGTTCCTACTGCCTCTTGTTGCCACCTTAGTGAAGTTCAACTATTATGCACACCTCTCAATTATGTTTCCAGTTTCTTTTATTTTTATTTCAAGCTTACTATTTTTATTTCTAAGTTACCGTATTCATTTTAAACCCTATTTTGTTACAGGAAATGGTGTTGCATTAATTTAAGGCGAGTGAAGTCGGAAGACAAAACGGTAAGGGACTTTTGCTATTTTTATTTATGTATTTTAATAGAATTCAAAATTTTTGTCTTATCTCCTTATGCTTGAAATTTGTTATTTTGCACTTTAATATTTTCAATCATACACGTTTTATTTATAACAGGCACTGAGAAAACACTACAATCGAATTAATGTAAGAATATATATTGATCAATAATAAAACAGAGTCCTGCAGCGTGCAGCAGCGCCGCGTTTTACGTCTATGTTTACGCACGTCTAGACGGCAGCACTACCACACTGTAAAATTAACGTCTGCCTGCACCGCCGATATTAAAATAATCGATGTTTGTGCAATAAACATTTTGTTATGAATGTGGTAATGGTAGGAAATTACTCGCCAAGTTTTACGCACACTTCAAACAAACAGTAATATAAAAGACGTCATAAGCCGTATGCAAAGTCGATATAAAATTACTTGACGCACGAACTGTAGGTATACATTTATCATTATTATTAAACAATTAAAATGAAACGTAATAAAATTAACAATATTACGTTTGCGCTGTACAGTATCGAAATTTAACTGAAGGATATTTTTTACACAAATTGCTACAAAACTGAAACTATTAACGAAAATGGGGAATGGAAGAATACTGCGCCTATTTGCCATATTTTCTGCTCGTCTAGACGGCTGTGACATTACTTGGTAATATTAACGACCACAGAATATATGAACGACACTTAATATCATCGATGCGAGCCTAGTGCAATATAACCTTTTTTTAAAACTGCATACACAGGAACAAATAGAGAATATAAGAGATTTTTACTCATGCAAATTCGTCTACTTAATCGTCTACTTAAATGCAATTAACTTAACAATATTATCGATAGGATTAAAATCAGATAAACATGCAATTACATTATCTAATAAGATATTGTATTTTACAGTTATTTCATTAGTGTACAGAATTCATGGAAGTATTTTCATTTCATTTAATAATGAAATGATTGTAGATAGTATTATTATTTTAATTATTATACATACGATAAATACAAAACTTATTTGTTCAAATAACTATGTTACAAACCCGCATTAACTATATCATACTATACAGACGGGTTAGTTCCAAGGGCCGAATTATTTAATGCACCACAAGGTTTGAACGCAATAAACCGAATATTATAATACAATGATACTCACAGTTCAATTGCAACAAGCCGGTGTTTCCGCCGCTTTTCACTTCAGCGTGCACGATACGCACGTCTAGACGGCTGCAATGAGCTTACGAATTTAAATGCATTATTTATTATTATGTTCCTTGTTACCTTCCTTCACTTCTTTGATACGTTTCGTTTTAGTTTACCTTTTAAACTATTATCATCATAAGTAACGTAAATATTTTCATTAAAATAAGCCAGATATAGTTATATTATGTGCGCGTTGGTAGACTTACGCGTTTTGTAACGATGATTTCATTTAGGGATATTTAACTCGATACGAAAACGATTTTGAATTTACAAATGACTAAATATGGTGTTAGGTTAAAATTCCATAAGAAGTCACAAAGTAACAGCATACGTATAACGTGGTATATAACCACACACACGAAAATAGCCGTGCATCTTTAAACATTTTACTGTTATTGCCACACGTTATAAGTCGAAAGAGTTGTGGTTGTCTCGTAAATAATAAATCAAATGTTACCGTCGTAAAGTGATGTGTGTACAGTGGTCGATGGTCGCTCGGCTAAGTTTAGAGGACTATTTCGGTTGGAGGGCTTACCTCTAGAAATACCTCATTATATCGCCATTACGACACCGTATTGAGTTTCCGTGGATGCCATGCTGGAGGTTCGTGGTGTCGTTTTAACATGTCCGACGCATACGCTTATAGAAAACTAAAACGACAAAATATTTACATGTTCTATGTTTATTTTAAGGAGTGTGTACGTACAAGATATGTAAGATGTAAAAATTCAATAGGTTTTTACACTAGACATCAAATGATAGTTTTATTTTATAATACATAAACAGTAGCTACGAGCAAACAAGCTTGAAGTCTTCCTGATGAAGAGTGGTATTGTCGCATGTGGACATTTATAATCAAGTACACATAGAACATATGTAGGTTCTACCTGAAGTCATTCACATATTCGTTGCCAGTTCTTTCGACTAATATGATATCGCCACGTGTTAAAGTAAGTCGGTATCCGCATTATTTAAAATAAATTCATGATAAATTCATTGCTACCCTAATATTGGTATGACACTGGTACCTCCCCACTCGAGCCATTAGTCGAGCTAATAGAACCACCTTTTAAAATAATGTATGCCTAATGTGGATAATTGCAAGAACTGCATGAGTTTCTAA